>CM076576.1:722310558-722489138 GCA_034641835.2 Pinus albicaulis
AATGAGTTATTATGATCTAATTTTCCTTTATCATGCTTCTAGTGATTTCTTAATTTATTTCAAGTATACTATTTCATTCATGCATAGAAATAGCTTCGTCGATCACTATATATCGATTTGGAATTTATGTCACTTGAACTACAACATCTGAATATGTTTTCTCTTCAAATGGAAATAAATATCTGTAATTCATGATATTATTTAGAACACTGTTTATTCTTTTTTCTTTGACTTGGACCTTTTTATTTGAGGATTTTGTATGCTTCTATTTGGATGAGATGTTTTATCCTAATTTCCACTAAATTTGTATCATTATTAATCTTCTTAATTCGAGTGACTATATTTTGATCATGATTCTTAAGATGTGAAAGTTATTATCTTCTAATTTATATATTTTATATTTAATCTTTCAATACTCAAGTTTCTCATGTTTTAATAGTCTAATTTCTTTTACCAACTTCTGATTAAGGATTTTCAAGGGAAATTTTTCTTCATCTTTCCTTGATAGCTTTCATTGGGTTTTTTTCTCAAGACTTTCCTTTTCTTATTTTAGTTTTAATTTTATAGCAATGAACTTGTTGACGTATGCTAGTTTTTTATTGTGATCTTTTTAAGGAGAAATTTTCTTTTTTATCTAAGACAACTTCATCAAATTCATTTTGCATCCTTGACACTGACTTTTTATTTTCTTGAAAGGTCACATTTCAAATATATTTAAAGTATTTTGAAGAGTTTATTATCGTTTTTTACTTCATTATGATGTCTTGGAATTCAGTTGTCTTCTTTTTATAAGAAACTATCAAATAAAACTTCTCCATGTTAGCATGAAGATACCCAGTTTTTCAAACCAAGGTAAACCCATAATTATGACAATATTTCCTTTAAACATAGTTTCAACATTGTATTCATATATACATCTACAATCATCAATTATTATTTGCAAGTCTTTAATTTCATACAGTGCTTTGAAATAAAGAAATATTGTAATTCTTGAATTAATAAATTATTTATAAAATTGATATAAATATAATTTTCCTCACAGTTCTCATAGATAATTATATTAATTTATTTTCCTTGAATGTTCCCATTCAATGTACATAACCCATAACATGAAATTATACCACTTTTATGAGATACTTTTCCTTGTGGAATTTGAATCATCTTTTATTTGGTGTATATAAAATAAAAAACTCTTCCTTTTTCAAACTTTATACCTTTTTGTTTTTAAAGATTGTAAACCTTTTTAATATTTACTTTAAGGTCCATAGTCTAATTAAAGTATAAATTAGTTAAATGTCTTTCGTATTAATCACATCATTAGGATTTGGCCGACATTTCAAACCAACTAATGTGGTTCATCCTCAGGATAGGTTGAAAAAGTCAATTGATCTTCAAGAATAAATAACAAGGATGCATCATTGCCCATAGATACTCATTAAAAAATATACGTTAGTAAATTAATTATAAAGGTAAATTGGTTGTTAGGAATACTAATTCTTAAATCAATCAAATAATCCCATTTGTTTAATAATAAATATTATTTATTTATAACGAGGTTGCTATGAAAGTATTTATTTTAGTTAAATAAATTTAAAATACAGTAAATTTTTAAATAATGATATAAGATTAAAATAATTATCTATTTATCATAACTATATATAATAATACCATAAATTAATTAAATAGATGCTAAAAAGCTAATAATGTTCAAAAATTATTATTTATAAAGGTTAAGAATAGTTATAAAATATTATTTATATACAAAGTAGTTACTAGGTGAAGTCAAAGGGTATTGAATAGGATCCAAAATACTATAAATTAATAAAGAAGTTAGGAGTTTATTTATTTTTATTAATTAAATTTTAATATTTCAAAAAATTGTATTACTAATAAAGATATAGGTTAAGAATTGTTAAATAATGCTAATTAAAAATAGAGAATATACTAGGGTTTATTAGTAAAATAAGGAAGTAAAATAGAATTAAAGAAACTAAAACATAAGAAAGCAAAATTACACATAAAAATAATGGAAATGAACTCAAATACCTAACATAATAAAATACCAACAAAGAGGGGGAGGAATCACACAGAGAGAGCTAGAATATAGCTCTTACTTAATTTCCAACCATCATCCTTGCTAAGATTCTTAGCATGCCTCTCAATCTCAATAGCCTCTCTAAGATTCCTATGGTGAAAGTGATCACCACTAGAAAGGAATTTGGAGTCCTCAATACACAAGCAGTGAGAGGATTTTACTGCATGTTCAGCTAGAGTTGATGTGCAGGAACGATTGTGCCTAATATCTACAAAATTATGATTGATTCTTTGTTTAATGGATCAACATGTTTCTCCAATATAGGTAACACCACAGGAACAGGGAACCAGGTAAAACCCTTTCATGTCCTTAGGGTCAACTTGGCCTTTCACATATCCAAGAGAATTTATAATGGTACATAGAGGCTTGAATGAAGAGGAGACATATTCTATCTAAGGACATGGGAAATCCCATGCGTGGTCCCCTGGATGAAGGGGAGATGAACCTTGGAGATAGGATCCACGTGAGTAGTTTTACCACTTAACCCTTTACAGGCTCTTTGAAAGGCCTTCAGGCCTTGAGATCTACTATACCCATTAATTTCTAAGACATCAATAAGATGATATTTTTCCAACTCCAAGTGGATTGTATCACAGATTATTAAAGCAGGGGTAGCATGGGTGTTAAGAAAACCAAATTTATGGGTGGGAAAATGATGAGAACTACCATGGAGATATTGTTCAATGTGAGTTTTATTTCAAAAAAAATGGTGAGGAATGGAACCATCATCCATTCTAGAGAGGAGAATGTCAAGGAAGGGAAGGCATCCATCCACCTCTACCTCCATCGTGAACTTGATGGAGTCAGATTGGAATTAAGATGGCTCAAAAATGGATTCAACTTCTCACGAACATCGCGCTTCTTCATCTTCTCTGGAGAATCAAGTTTTATTAGAAACTGTAAATGTAGTTGTTCCCTTGAACTCCTCTTTCCTCTCTAATCTCTCTATCTCGAGAGACTCTCGAGCATCAAAATGTCTAACATTAAACTCAGTAAGCAGTGATAGGGCACAAACCTAAGCTCACAGGTTATCTCTAAATCCTCCAATGCAACCTCCTCTTAGGGTTCCTCTTCTCTGGTGAATCAAGCTTGGTCTGAATCAAAGTGTTGTTTGGTTTTTGTTCCTACCTAATCTTTGATCTACATTTCGGTTGATCTCTCTCCCTCAAGGATTGAACCTTTCCCTTGTATTAACTCAGGCTACTCTACCCCTTCTCCCATCCTAAGGTTTGAAGGTCCCTCCTCGACCTTAGGCCTTAGTGATGTTTTTTCTCCTAGCCTCGTTAAACCCTATAATCTCTCTATCCACCTCCATGGTGATGTTTCTTTTGATTTTAATAATAATAATAATGACATTAATAAAAATATAAATTATTTTAATAAGAATAAGAATAATAATAATAATAATAATAAAAATAATTTGAATATGGAAAATAATAATATTATTAACAATATTAATAATAATAACATTAATAATAATAATAATAATAATACTAATACTAATACTAATACTAATACTAATAATAATAATAAAAATAATAATAACAATAATAATAATTCCCTTAGTGGTTTTAAGAATGTTACTAACCTCTCTAGTAAAAATTTTGATTCTTTTGTTTTTAGACTCCCTAATAAAGGGTTTAATTTTTCCCTGGACCTTAAGAATATTCCCATTAATGACATTATATGTAACATCAAGTATGGTATTAAGGACCTTTTGGATAATTTCAAGTAGAATATCAGGCAATATTTTGTTATTGTTCTTAGGAAGGCTAATATTCCCAAAATAAACCTCAGCAAAGTGGAGTTACTTACCCCTAAAGCCCCGAAGGATAACCCTAACATTGTCATCCTTAAGGTTGAGAAAGGTGGTTTCGTAGTCATTTTGGATCATTCTGACTATATTAAAAAAATGATTGACCATGTTTCGAATAGTGGATGTTACGTCAAGCTTAAACAGAATCCAATTAAGTCGGTTTCTAAGGAGGTGGGCCTCACCATTATGTCGATTTTGTCTCTCAATCCTCTTTCTAGAAAGCTTATTGAGAGAAATCCCCTCACACCGAAAATTTATGACCTTCCTAAGATTCATAAATTTGGGGCCCTTTTAAGACCTATTGTTAGCAAAATAAGTGGGCCTACTTATCTTCCCTTTAAATTCTTGGCCCAAAACCTTAAGCCCCTTATGGGTGGCACTGATTCCAATGTTAAGGATTCAACTTTTTTTATAAATAATGGAAGGATATTAGGTTGGAGCTTGGGGATTTGTTAGTATGTTTTGACGTTTTTTCCTTATTTACCAAAATCCCCATCCAGGAAGCCCTTGGTGTCATAAATCAGATCTGAGATCATGACACTGCCAAATTAGTTGGCCTCTGCCTCACCTCGACCTTATTTAATTTCCAAGGTGAGTTCTATGAGAAAACTTATAGTGTTGTAATGGTTTCCCCTCTTTCCCCTATACTTGCTAACTTATTTATGGAATATTTTGAGACCAAGGCCTTATCCTCAGCTCAATTTTGACCTAAAAAGTGGAAGAGGTTAGTTTATGATACTTGTGTTATTTCGCACCATGGTTGTTAGAAGTTGGATCTATTTATGAGTCATCTCAATTCCCAATCTGACTCTGTCAAGTTCACGATGGAGGTAGATCTGGACATATGCCTTTTCTTCCTTGACATTCTCATCTCTAGAATGGATGATGGTTCCATTTCTCACCAAGTTTTTTGCAAGAAACCTCACACTAGACAATATCATGATGCTAGTTCTCTTCATATTCCTGCACATAAATTTGGTGTTCTTAAGACTCTTACTATTCATGTTCTCAGAACCTATGATGAGAGACACTTGGAGTCAAAAAAATCTGATCTTCTTGATGTCTTTGAAATTAATGGCTATAGTAGATCTCAAGGCCTCAAGGCCTTTCAAAAAGCTTGTAAAACGTTAAGTGGTAAAGTTGATCGTGTAGATCCTATCTCGAAGGTTCATCTCCCCTTCAACAAAGGGACCAAGGAGAGGATTTTTGATGTCCTTAGAAAGTACAATGTCTCCTATTTTTTCAAGCCTCTTTGTACTATTAAAGGTTATCTTGGATCTGTGAAAGACCCAGTCAACCCTCAGGACATGAAAGGGGTTTACCTCATTCCCTATTCCTGTTGTGTTCCCTATATTGGAGAAACACATCGATCCATTAAACAAATAATAAATGAACATGTTGCATATTTTAGGCAAAATCGTTCTTGCACATCAACTTTAACTGAAAATGCGGGAAAATTTCGTCATCGTGTATTTATTAAGGACTCTAGATTCATTGCTAGGGTTGATATCTTCCACCATAGGAAGCTTAACGAGGCTACTGAGATTGAGAGGCATGCTAGGAATCTCATAAGAGATGATGGTTGGAAATTAAGAGTTGAATTGTAGCTCTCTCTGTGTGATTCCTACCCCTCTTGGTTGGTATTTTATTGTGTTAGGTGTTTGAGTTCCTTTCCATTATTTTTATGTGTAATTTTTCTTTCTTATGTTTTGGTTCCTTTAATTCTATTTTACTCCCTTATTTTAATAATAAACCCTAGCATATTATTTATTTTTAATTAATATTCTTTAACCATTCTTAACCTGTATCTTTATTAGTAATAATAATTTTTGCAACATTAAAAATTAATTAATACAAATAAATAAACTCCTAACTTATTTATTAATTTATAGTATTTTTTATCCTATTCTATACCCTTTGACTTCACCGAGTAACCACTTTATATAATTAATATTTATAAACAATCTTAACCTTTATAATTAATAATTTGTAACCATTCTTATATTTTTAGCATATATTTAATTAATTTATGGTATTATTGTATATACTTAGGATAAATATATAATAATTTTAATATTATATCATTATTAAAAAAACTACTATATTTTAAATTTATTTAACTAAAATAAATAATTTCATATCAACCTCATTATAAATAAATAATATTTATTATATAACATTATGGGATTATTTAATTAATCTAAGAATTAGTATTCCTAACAGCCAAATTACCTTAATAACTAATTTACTAATGACTAGTTTTTAACGGCTATCTCTCAACAATGATGCATCCTTGCTATTTATTCCTAAAGATCGATTGACTTTTTCATCTTTTCCTAAGGATGAACCACATTAGTTGGTTCCAAATGTTGACCAAATCCTAATAATGTGATTAATTGGAAATACATTGACTTGTATTATGAATCACAAAAGACTAAAGATTTTAAAATGAAAAAATATATCATAATCAATCTGAGCTATGACCATAGGATACTCACTATTGTATAGTGTAATTTAAAAAATTCACAAATTATTTTGAAAATTAATGGAAATTCAGGCAAGATTATGACAAAATCTGGTAGAATTTTTTGAAAATCTCTTAAAGATGTCAAACATCAGGAATTTATCCATTTCTACTATAAAAAAAATGATACAAACACTAACATTTTTATCTTTTGATTTTCTTTTAACCGGATTCTGGAAAAACTTCTGCGAGCAAATTTGTGATCTCCATGGACAATGCCCTATCGTATAGTGACCCTATAAGGTAATAATGAACAATTTATGAATTATGGTGGAGCCAATGGGGACTCGAAATGTAGGTTCATTGGAGGCAGACGAAATTTTGGTGGATGATGGTAATGGTGGTGTGGCACGATAACGACACACAATATAGACAAATCATAGTTGGGAGGACGAGAATGAAAATTTAGAATAAGCACAAAAAGTGTTTTCTTATGCACAATTATGTGGGGAAAAAAATGTGTATTGTAGTGTTATGTTGTCTATGAGAAATTTTTTTTATAAGGAAGCAATACGAATAATGACTAATATATTCAACCGAATGATATACGTAATTGCACCATTCAAGTAATAAATTGTACATATAATTGATTGCATAATTTTATAGTTTCATGATATAAATACAACTGTTGATTGTATGGCTCTGTAATATGTGGCTATACAGAGGTAGCAGTTAGGTGCATAATCACTTTATTAAAATGAATTATGCATTTTATCATGTAAGAAAAAATCATGAACCACTCATTCACATAGTTTAAGAAAGATTTTTTAGGTACTAATGAATCTTTCGGTACAAATATGCTGCAAAAGAAATGCCGTAAAGAAATAGCATAGGAAAGAGTAGCCTAGAAGAAATAAGTTGTTATAGAGAAAGAGCCATCGTGAAGGAATGAAAGTAAAAATTTGCTTACATGGAAGTAGGTCGTGGAGGTTTCAAAGATATTGATTATAAGAGTTATCAACCAGAAAATTTTGTTATAGATATTGAAATAGGAAATTGTAGGTGAAAACATATATGTAAACCAACATAATGAAATAAGTTGTTGCAGAGAAGGAGTCATCGTGAAGGAATGAAAGACAAATTTTTCTTCCATGGAAGCAGGTCATGGAGGTTTCAAAGATATTGATTATGAGAGTTATCAACCAGAAAATTTTGTTATAGATATTGAAATAGGCAATTGTGGGTGAAAACATATATGTAAACCAACATAATCTATTCACATATATAAAAA
Source organism: Pinus albicaulis (assembly GCA_034641835.2). Classification (NCBI taxonomy): domain Eukaryota; kingdom Viridiplantae; phylum Streptophyta; class Pinopsida; order Pinales; family Pinaceae; genus Pinus; species Pinus albicaulis. The sequence goes on from CM076576.1 coordinate 722,318,225, forward strand.
ATTTGTTATAGATATTGAAATAGGAAATTAGGGTGAAAATCCTTTGGTGATTAATAATCCTCTAAAACAAGCATGAAATGAGTATGTAACTCAAATAAGATATTTCAAATACATTCAAGTACAATCTATCTAGCATAGATGTAAACAAAGAGAATTTTTATTAACATAAATAGAGTTTACTCCAAGTTCATCTACATATCCAAGTGCCATAGCATTAGATATATTTTGTGAGCTAGTGTGATGTTTTTTTTGCCACAATCATTTAAAAATCAGTTATTATACCACAATACTGACTTTCTCATTGTATGTTTTGTTTATGAACCCTTTAAAAAGAACACAGGAACATTTGATTTTACACTGTGATCTCCCCAGCATGGGTGGGGGTTTCAAAAATTGGAGAGTAAATTGAGCGGTTATTGTTAGAAATTGTTGTATAAGATGGGAAATTTGGATGGTTTGTAAACAATATGGATGTCAGAATAGATATCTATTTTAAATTTTTTAGTGCCTCTGTAGTATCCCAAAAGGGAGAATGCAGTAATACTAAAACACAATATGAGAACGACAACAAAGTAAACAATAAATCTATATACACATCAGAATGCACAGAAATAGCTGAGCCATTTTACTATATTAAAGGTGCAAAAAGAAAGTACAACAGTGCTCAAAATATGAGACACTCAAGCCACAAGAGTAGCCTAGAATGACCCTACAATGATATCACAAGAGGGACTGCGTAATTGCTGCTCTGCTAGAAGGTGAACTGCACTGTCCCTACTACAATTGTAGGGACTTCAACTGCGTGAAAGATAAAAATTCAGTTCTAGGAAGAATGGGAGATCCGATGATGCTGAAATTGTAGATCTGGGTTCTATGAAGGATTCCCAGGATAACCCAGGAGGGTTTTCTCAGATTTATAATTATAAGACAACCTTCCTCTTAGGGCCTCAATTATATGCTATTGTGAATGAAGATCTAAAGCTAGATCTGATAATATGATGGCTGCAATGATGTACAATTAGATCTAAGCAAGAAAGGTTGATCCCTTCACTAGATCCTTGGGCTAACATCTCAAGATCTAGCTCCTTCAATCTCCTCCACTGAAAATAGTTGTTGTAGGAACAACAACTTTAGAAAACTGCACTGTCAAAGAGGGAGGCTCAATAGTCTGCTACTAGATATGTCAAATCATCTCCTGGATGATGGAAACAATAGATTAAATGTGAGGGGGTTATCCCTCACAGGATTTCCAGCTGGAATAATGGAAACTTCCTTCCTCCAATAGATCTACAGGACTGGACTTCGCAATCCTTGAAGGGACTGTTGTTGCATGGAGGTAAAACCCCAAGGCCTGAATGCTGGATATAGATCTGCTGCTCCTAAAAGACTGGATCTGAAGAGAAAGTGGTAAGATGAATCTTCCACTAGTTTCCTAGATGAGTGCTAGAAACAACCTCCTGAAGATGGCACCAATGCCTGATATGGAATGAAGAAAAATCCTCTTTCGAGAGCTACTCAAATAAAGAGGTGGGATTCGCGCTCACGAACACCCTGTCCTAAATAACGCTGCAAAATCTGCTAAACAACCCAATCTTGCATAAAAATGTCCTGAGACAAATCTAGATCTAAACAGATCAAGAAATGAATAATCCAAATCATGCGTTCCATTGTGCCTTCACCTTCATTATATACATGAGCCTTCCATAGCCTAGGCCCACTCCAAATTTGCGTTGTAAATGTGGACAAGGTCTCCATGTTTGACTGTGTTGTTAATCCATGTGCTCCATCATGTTCATATGGGGTGATCACCCTCTCCATCATGCATGCATTAAATGCACCACTTCCTCCACTATCTTATCATAAGTGCTTCATGATCTTATTTGAATGTAATATGATCTCAGTTGACCTTATCAAAGATCCTCATGATTTTATATTTGAGATCCATGATCTTATTTGACTGTGTCATCCTCCATGATCTCCATAAATAGAGCTTCTCCACTACTCCTTATTCTATACCTAGATCTAAAATATCCACATACACACATTAAAAGTGGATATTATTCATCTTTGGGGTTTGTGGGTCCCTCCAACATTTTATTTACTTAATTTATTAAGAAAATCAAGGACTCTAATATTCCAAATATGATGTGGAAATTTGGGAATATTACAGTCCCCCTCGGCAAAATGTTGCTTGTCCTCAAGCAACTCAAAAAGTAGATGAAAAGCCATCTATTCCCCTCCCAATGGCATCCACATAAGGAAATATTCCTCCATTTTTTGTAATGTGTTATACATGTTTGGTTCCAAATTTGTCTTTTAAAAACATATAGAATGACCTCCAACTGTATGGTTAGATGTCCTCCTTCCATCTTGAAGTACCAAGTGAAACCATATGAGTTCTAGCTTCATCATTAATACATGAGATACATAAAATAAAGTGGCTCTTTCCACAAAGGAAAAGCCCCATCTCACAATTCATCTCTCCATCCCATGCTTCATGAATTTTATTGAGAATTGATAGGCTCGCATCCTTAGCCCTATTGGCCTTGTTGGATCCAAGCATCATTCCAACATCATGGAAAAGAAGAAAAGGAGATATATGGGTAGACAAAGATGTCAAACCATATTCTCCTAATAGTAACCACTAGAGTAAGGCCCTTTGCTACCATCCTCCATCTCCTCCATGTAAGATGGACAAGCCAAACTCCCCCAAAAACAACCAAAGCAACAAGAGATCTTGCTGCTTTCTCTCCTCCTCATGTGCATCATGAAGTAAAAACATACTAATGGACATATGGAATGTCACATCAGCCCAATATGAAGAAACATCATCAATGCACATCATTAGAGCATCATGACAAGATTTACCCAATACAAAACACATAGATATAGGAGATGTCATGTGGTGGCCAATCTCTCTCAAGGGAAACCAAAATGAACATGCCTTCTTTTGTTGTATTCTATCATTGATACACAAGGCATGAATCAGAAAAATATGAGCTATTGGGTGGTAACCATACTCACCCAAGAGCAACCAGTGCATCCATGCTTCCTTCATTTCATAAGTGTTCTTCAAGGCATGGATCAAAGAAATAGGAGTCTTTGGGTAGTGACAAAAATATCCCAAGGGAAAAAAATGTAACCAAGCTTGTTGGCCCATGTCATAAATATGCAAGTGTTCATGCAACCCCTTGCTTATCATCCTCACCCACTCACCCCAATATGGATGATGAGTGATGTGCTGCATAATCATGGTATCCTCCCTTTGTAGAATACGATCTTCCCCAAACTGTTGAAGAACTTTGCACTTCATGAAATGTTGAAGTGCACCTCCAATGAGATCTCTTAATGAGATGCTATTTTCACCAAAAGCCCTCCAAAAACAATAAAGCTTTGGATCTGCTATAGGTAGAAGTTTCTCTTTGAGCTTTGAGGTGCCCATTGAGAAAGGTTCATCTAGAAAGGAGAAAAGGTTCCTCATCTCAAGATGTCTACCATTTGTCATCTTTACCTCCATTGCTTAATGAGTGAAGCTACCTTCAGAATGCTCCAAGAATGATGGGGCCTCTTTATTTACACATCTACTAAGTGACAACGTTGTAGATCTGCAAGGTAATACATGTGCTGTCTCAAAGCAAGGCACAATACTGATCTCATAACCAACTATTGTGCATAGGATCGTACTCCTCCCATTTTCTAAAACTATACACTTCAAATCAAAGGGTTGAATGTAGCTCAACAATGATGAGCTGGGATAGTTCTTAATCTCTTCCTTTATTATATCAAGGGTCCTCTGCATTGTGATATATTTCTGCTTCAAATCAGCATTTTGTTCTAACCCTTGGTTATGCACTGGCCATGAAACAATATGTGATGAAATTTCTTGCATACCTTGGATCAACTGATGTGTGGGAACCTCTTGCCAGAACGAAATATTTCCTCCAACTGGGACAATAGTGCCTCCAAACGCTGGTAAGAGTTATGGCTGCTCTTCTCCAAGTGTACCAGCGCTGGAATATTCCTCCTTTCCCTCATGCATCTCCTAAATCATGCATGGGACTCTATATGTCAAGAGCTCAAGACTATCTTGCAAAGATGCAAGTGTCTCTTATCCGGATGCAAGTACTTTTGCAGCTGGTGGTGAATGTAGTGACTTCTTGTCCAGAGTGACAAGATTTACATCCTCCTTTTTTTCCTTAGGGAATGTTACTTTGTGACACATCTCTGGTTTTTTCACATCAAATTCCTTTCTCAACTTGTGAAATAAATCTGAATATTTAGTCACCTTTGCATGTCCTATGTGACCAATACACCAATCATTGGCTTCACCTAAAAGATGAAGTGTTGCAATTTGAACAACCTCTTCTTTAGCTACAGGATGTAGCCTAAAAAATGCATCTAACTCCCTCCTCCAAGCTTTAACAGTGCTTGCGGAAGATCCATCAAATGTAGGCAAATAAAATCTATAATTCTTCTTTCTTCTATTGCTGCTATAGGACCCTCTTTCTTCTTTGATTTTGAATAAATGTTGGAGAGTTAGCTTCTCCTTGAATGCTCTAGAATATTCTTTGTACTCTTAAATATATAGACCGAGAGTTTCATGAGTCTCAGGTTCATTCCTTTCTTCATTTCTACACCTTTCACCTTCTCCAAGGAAAGTGGGCATAGTGGATCTATGAGGAGATCTATGAATCTCTGGTTTTCTTCTTTGCTGATTGGAAGTGCTTGGACCTTCTTATCACATCTTCCTCTTGGATCTTCTTTCTGTCCTTCCTTCTTCATTGGATTGACCTCCTTGGAGATATATTACATGGATCTAAAGAAAGGAGTGGAATAATTTTCATCCTCCATGATAGATCTCATCTATCTGGTTCTTCTTTTGATGTAAAAGATGAAGTAGCCACAAGATGAGCCAAAGATCATGCTCTGATACCACTGTAGTATCCCAAAAGGGAGAATGCAGTAATAATAAAACACAATATGAGAACTACAGAAAAGTAAACAATAAATCTATATACACATCAGAATGCACAGAAATAGCTGAGCCATTTTATTATATTAGAGGTGCAAAAACCAAGTACAACAGTGATCAAAATATGAGACACTCAAGCCACAAGGGTAGCCTAGAATTACCCTGCAATGATATCCCAAGAGGGACTGCATAACTGCTACTCTGCTGGAAGGTGAACTGCATTGTCCCTGCTACAATTGTAGTGATTGCAACTGCCTGAAAGATAAAAAGTTAGATCTAGGCCAAATGGGAGCTCCGATGATGCTGAACTTGTAGATTTGGGCTCTATGATGGATTCCCAAGATAACCCAGGAGGGGTTTCTCAGATCTATAAGTCTAAGACAACCTTCCTCTTAGGGCCTCAATTATATGCTGCTAGGAATGTAGATCTTAAGCTAGATCTAATAATATGATGGCTGCAATGATGTACAATCCGATCTAAGCAAGAAGGGTTGATCCCTTCACTAGATCCTTGGGCTAAAAGCTCAAGATCTAGCTCCTCCAATCTCCTCCACTGAAAATATCTACTGTAGGAGCAACAGCTTCAAAAAACTACGGTGTCAGAGAGGGAGGCTCAATATCCTACTGCTAGATATGGAAAATCATCTCCTGGATGATGGAAACAATAGATCCAATGTGAGGAAGTTATCCCTCGTAGTATTTCCAGCTGGAATACTAGAAACTTCCTCCAATAGATCTACAAGACTAGGCTACACAATCCTTGAAGGGACTGCTGTTGCATGGAGGTAAAACCCCAAGGACTGAATGCCAGATATAGATATGCTGTTTTTGAAAGACTGGATCTGAAGAGCAAGTGGTAGGATGAATCCTCCACTAGTTTCCTAGCTGAGTGCTAGAAAAAACCTCCTAAAGATGGCACCAATGCCTGATATGGAATGAAGAAAAATCCTCTTTCTAGAGTAACTCAAAGAAAGAGGTGGGATTCATGCTCAGGAACACCCTATGCTAAACAACACTGCAAAATCTGCTAAACAGCCCATGCTTGCATAGAAATGTCCTGAGACAAATCTAGATCTAAACAGATCAAGAAATAAATAATCCAAATCATGCCTTCCATTGTGCCTTCACCTTCATTATATACATGAGCCTTCCATAGCCTAGGCGCACACCAAATCTCCATTTTACATGTGGAAAAGGTCTCCATGTTTGACTGCATTGTTGATCCATGTGCTCCATCATGTTCATATGGGGTGATCACCCTCTCCATCATGCATGCATTAAATGCACCACTTCCTCCACTATCTTATCATAAGTGCTTCATGATCTTCTTTGAATGCACTATGATCTCAGTTGACCTTATCAAAGATCCTCATGATTTTATATTTGAGATCCATGATATTATTTGACTGTGTCATCCTCCATGATCTCCATAAATAGAGCTTCTCCACTACTCCATGTTCTAGATCTAGATCTAAAATATCCACATACACACATTAAAAGTGGATCGTATTCATATTTGGGGTTTGTGGGTCCCTCCACCCTTTTATTTACTTAATTTATTAAGAAAATCAAGGACTCTAATATTCCAAATATGATGTGGAAATTTGGGAATATTACAGTCTCTAGCCACCATGCATCTAATATGATCCATTTCAACTCAGAACTTCAACATCTATTTTTTTGTAATTTTTTAGTGTCTTTGGCCACCATGCATCTAATAGGATCCATTTCAACTAAGAACTTCAATAAATCACTGTATGAATGATAACTTGTGACATCCATAGCCATTTTCTTTGATTGTAGATCAGGTTATAAACTAGAATACACTCTCTCTTCATAATACTTTACAGATAAAATCTGTAGGGTTGTCTCAACTTACTCTATTGTTAATCACATAGTGTCAATTTTGTAAAACTATAATCTACAGTAAGGACTGAGTGGGTTTTTTCTTTTGTAAGTTTTGTTTGCAATTGAAAAATAAAAAAATTATAAAAGCTAAAATTATGTAGTGAAAAACTTTATTTAAAATTTCAGAATAAAAAGTTGAGTAAGTTTGGCATCATATAATGTGAAATTAGTTTATGATTATAAAGTAAAAAACATGTAAGTTTTTTAGCCACAATTAGGTGATTAAAGATATGTATATATTTTTTTTTTTAACAGAAGAAATTTGATATTCATTCCTGTAAAATAATTTGGAAATTAAAAAAAAATCACATATTTTAAAAAATTTCATTATTAATTTGATTTTTTATATATTAAAAAATACTAATCATGAATAATAAAACAATTGTAACATAAATAATGCATAACAAAAAAAAAAACATGTATTTTTGGAATAATAAATTAGTTGTAACATAAATAATATATATAAAAAAACCATGTATTTTTGGAATAATAAAATATTTGTAACAAAAATAATATAGAACAAGAAAAACTATGTATAATTTCCCCCTTTAAATAAACTATATTCCACATGAATACCATGGGTCAATACCATGGACTGTTTTTATAGTATATTATTATTTTATTTTATTACTTAAATTCAATTTAACTTATTATAACATATATAAATCTATTTACATTTACATATAAAAATATAACAAAATTTTAATAACAATATTTTAACTTAAAAGTCACCAAAACCTAAATTCAATCTAACTTATTAAAAAGAAAAAAAATAGCATTATAAAAAATATATATATATAACTATTTACTTGTGCATCTAATGGCCTAAAACATTTCAATCATCTAACATTTGATCCAATGACTCAAACATAGACACAATGGGGGAGTTGTTTTCAAATAAGAAGGCCTTACGGCATAATAAATAAGTACTAAAAATAAATAATTACATGTAGAGTTTGAACATGTGTAATTAATTATGATTTTAGTGATGGTATGGGAGAAGTAAATTTTAATTCACTCTACATAAATAAGTACTAAAAATAAATAGTTACATGTAAATATTGAACAAGTGTAATTACTTATTATTTTAATGATGGTAGGGAAGAAGTAATTATCTGATTTAAATGTAAAGTGAGGAACATTGAGAGGTCAACAAATTGTGTGAGGAATGTTTTATTTTATGAAGTAAGATATCAAATGTTGAGCTTACCAATGTCATTATAATGGTGTGAAGTTTATTTTTCTTAGGAATGGCTAAGGAATTTCTTTATAATCATTTGTGTTTTGTTAATTTATTTGTTTTTATGAAAGGTATATTCAAACCATTCATAGTTTATGCACACTCTAAATTGGAAAATTGTTAATTGCATGGAGTAAACATCATTTAGGATATATGATACATGATATCACATGTTATATATTTTTATTTAATTAACAATCTATTATATATTTGTACTTTTATTTTCTCTTAATATAATTTTATTTTTTATTAATTGTCACACTTAAATTCTTATATTGACATGTTATTTGAAATGTTTCCAGCACAACATCAAATGTGAAATGTACTCCTCCTACGTAGCATTATATATCAATATATCATCCAAATAGATAATAGCAAATGAATCTATAAAATGCACAATACATTATTCATTAATCTCATAAACATAGTTGGTGCATTATATAGGTTGAATGACATAACTAACCACTCACACAAACATTTCCTATGTTTGAAAGAAATCTTCCAGGTATCCTTCTCTTTCACTCGAACCTGGTGATACCTACACTTCAAGTCTATCTTGGTGAAGTATTTTTCTTATTAAAACTGATACAACCAATTATTTATCTTGGACAAGGGGTATCCATTCTTGAGCTTGATTTTTTTCAACACCATGTAATATTTTACACATTTTCCAATTCCCATATTTCTTGGGCACAATGATGATGGGTGGCTGACATGGTGATGTTATCAGTCGAATGACACCTTGTTCCAGCAATTACTGCAATTTTTTCTTCACCTCACTTGCTTCTATAACATACTTCTTGTAAAACCCAATATTTGGAAATGGGGGTCTGACAATAGCTGGATCTCATGCTCCACTTCTCTCTTAGGTGGTAACTCTTTAGGATCTCGAAATACATCCTTGTATGCCTATAACAACTCCAATTATTTTTTATGCTTCTTAGTACACCCCTCCAATGATTCCTTGCCACTTATTGACTCCTCTATAGACTGAATTTCATTTAAAACCAATAAAACACACTCCTTGCTAAAATTGATCAACTTCTTTTCTTGGTTGGCACTTACTAGTGAATTTTTTTACTTTTCTTCATGTGCATTGATGAGTGATTTTCAATCCTTGGCGAGTCATTACTGGTTCGATCTCCTCATGAATATTTAATCTCGCATGTACATGTATGCACTCCCATGCATGACTCCACATATATCAAGGGAAACCACATCTAGATCTACTTCACCAATAAAATTGGCACTGATAGTAAATCTAAATTTTCATTGTTTTCTTACCTTCAGCTATGCATCCCGATTTACCCATCCCAGTGGATATGGGTTTTGATTTTCATGAACTTTCACCCCCAAGTTTTTGAAAAGATCTACTGCAATGATATTTTCTTGTGATCCTGAGTAAAACAGAGCATCACTATCTGTCTTCTTGACTTGTATATTTATATGGAAGTGTTTGGTCATTTATTTATCTCCTTGTTGTTGGAGGCTACTCGAATTCACCTCCTTCTCCACTAACATAAATAGTTTCTTCTCATCCATGTCTGAGTTGCTTTCAACTTGGTTGCTCGAATTAGTGGCCGTGAGATTCTTCTTCTTGTTATCTTTATTCTTGTTCTTCAGGTCTAGCTCTTGATGCAACTTCCAACACTTCTCCTTTGTATGGATATCTATGTTGTATTCGTTGCAGTGGTTGCTAGGATATTTGCACTAGTATTTTGTCGTTGTCGTTGTTTTATCGTTTCTTTCCTTTTTCTTCTTGTTTCCCTCCTTAAAACCATCATGTTTCTCCTTCTACTTCGATCCACTCTATTGTGCTCTCTTTAGGACTATGTTCTCCATACCTGTACTGTGCCCGTACACAAGCCTCATCCACCGATTTGGGCTTAGATAGCATCATTGGCTCGCGTATATGGCGACCCAGACCACTCAAATACTTGAGGAGTACATATGGGTTCTTTAGAAAGATACCCAACATTATAGCCATCTTTCTGAACTCCATGGTGTACTCCTTCAGACTTTGGCTTGACTTTTTCCTTAACTAATGCCGCTAGATCCACCAGTCCTCTACCTATCCAATGGGATAAAAGTGTGACTTAATGAGGGTTTTAAAGTCCTCAAACTTAGTCACTAGAGGCTCTCCCTCCACCCATAGGGTCTAGGTGTGGCTCTCCCACCAAGTTAATGCATGGCCCTCTCATTTCGGTCATGCAAATGGAATATTATATCCTTCCTCAATTTGATAGATGATGAAATAAACTTATAGTTGATACAACTAGCGGTTAAGCTTCAGAGCATTTATCTTGCTATGGTATGGCTTGATATTGAATTTTTATTGCATTTTAAATAGGGATTTATTTACGACACTTGATCTAGGTTGATCTTTTCCAAATTATGTATTATACTTGTTCTTTGTTTCTTCCCTATCTCTTGACCCCCCTTCTAATTTCTCCAATGCATTTGAACCCCCATCTTCTCCAAATATCCTAAGCTTATTTCTTAAGGATTCTATGATGAGTTTTACATTGTGATTTATATATGTGACTTGTTGTTCTAGCTGCTAAAACCTCACCTTTGCAAGATCACGAGGGTCATTGACAGATTCATCAGCTATGATTATGGTTTTATGATTTTTTGTCTCACCGATCTAGATCCCCTATAAATATCCACAAAATACCCAAAGAAACATGTTCTGGTACCAATATGATTCGTAAAATTCCATGAATATTCTATTGGATAGTTCTTCACAACATATATGATAATATTATATGGTTTGAATTTTCGATATAAGAATACATTTAATGTGATGGATCAGGAAACAACACTAAAACAACTTAATTAAAGTTCTAAATATTTATATTTTATTGTAATTATTGAATGCATGTGAATGGAAATTAAGAATAAAATAGAGAATGAAAAAATAAAATCTCACGCACACACATAAGACACAAGATATTCTCTTGGAAACCCTTTCATGAGGAGACCCAGTTGGAAGTTGAGGACACTCCACTCTATTTATTTATCTGGAAATATGGTTGCAGGTACAAAGAAGTATGGCCTGTGGCCCATGGTTTGCTACAGTGAACAAATCTTCTTTTTTTTCTCTACCTCCTATCCCTCTTGGCTAGTTTTGTTCAACTATGGAACAAATGAACTCAAAATAATGGAATTTATCTTCCTCCTAGCGGTATGTTTATAACATAATGCAATAGCCTACTAGAGGTTAAGTTTAGCTACCTTACTCTTAACCATAGTTAGAATATATACTATTCTAGTCTTTTACATCAAAATCACGTGGATAGTCTTTTTTACATCAATAATGGGGGTTTACACAACATTGTCTCGAACAATGGTGGTGAAAACAAGAAGGTCAACTTCTAAGTGGCATAAATTTCACATACAAACTTAGATTGACGTGCTTATTGCACCATTGGAAATATCCTTGAGTGTAGAATAGCATAAAAAGGTGCAAATATTAAGCCACAATTTTTTACCCCAAAAAACATCATTTTATGCCTCAAAATGCTCCTGGAAAGTTTCACACCCAGTTTTGCCAACCTAGGTCTCGTCGGTAAAAACGGTTTCGTGAGTTCATTTCTCCACCTTTTCAACTTAAAATGCATTGAGATGGATGAAAATTAATATATTGAACCAATATGGATCTTATATTTTCAATTGAATTGAAAATTAAGAAGGATATAAAAAGGTAAAAAAATAAATTTGTGAATATGACATTTTTTTTTAATCAAATTGAAAAGTGAGAACAACATAAATCTCAATCCTTTATGTTCATTACTAATTAAAATATTCCATATAGATTAAGTCCCTACTGTTAGGGTCCTATAACAATAGGATTCATAAATTTGGAATTGACTTTGATAGTCTTGTAAATATGTACATACCTTGCTTTCTGCAAGTTGTTTTCCGATATTTTGAAAAAATGAAAAATAATAAAAAACCAAAAAGACGGTAAAAAGTCCTAAAAGAAAGATCAAAGGACTTAGAAAAATATTGGCCCCAAAAGAAAAAAGAGAAATAAAACCTGAAAGTGAGAAACTCCAAATGCAACTACTTTCACTTTTACTGCAAGAATAATGATTATGTGCAGAGTGTCAATAATCCATGATCAGTTAAACAGTTTAATCTTAACTTTTCATGCTTTCAATTTCATGTTTTAGATAGAGAATAAAGATTTTTCAAAGAGTTTAAACTTGACAAATCAGTAGATAGGTAGAGAATAATGAGGAGCTCAACAGTTTAATCTGATCCCTCAGATGAAATAAGGTAGATTTAGATAGTTTTATGCTTTGAAAGAAAAATGTTTAAGTTTGCAAGCCTAAATGCACCTACAAAGATGAAGAAAAAACGTTAGAAATAAAGTTGGGTAGGTAGAAAGTAGTTGAGAAAGCATGTAATAAAGCATCATCGGGAAAAAATCACTAATTTCCCCTCCGCTACAAGTATTCAATATTCTAAACTATCAGTCAAAAATCCTCAGAGCATTTCTCTGAATTTTTTTGGGACCAGACCCAAGGCTTGATGACTGGTTAGTTAAAAATATTGAATTCTTACATTAAATCCACATTCATAAACATTTGAACCTTCATTCATAAATCATAATCCCTTTTTTCTAATTAAAACACATTTTTTTTACTTAGTAAAATTGTAACGCTAAAATAATTAACTTCATTCCCTTCAAAATCATTCATAAACCCTCAAAATACATTTTATCCTAAGTTAAAAGTGTATCATAAGTTAAATTGTGAAATATAATATAATAAAGCAATTCTTTATTTTTGACACTTTACTTAGAGTTCGTATGTATTTTATAACCATTACACTACCCTTTTTCCATATTAACACCTAACTTTGTGTATTAAAACCCTAACTACACCCTCCCGTATACATTAATTCCCTTATATTTAAATAAACCCACAAAACCCATTATTTTAAGTTTAAGACCAGTGTTAAATATCCCCATGTGTGCAAAATAAAACCCCTCCATACAAAACCATTGGTCTAAACACATATTTATTTAAATACCCTATCCCTATAGTTTGAAAACTATTAAAAGGTTGAAAACTATATAATATATACTATCACGTCCGCATATGAAAATTTGAAACATTTCACAAATGTTTTAAATAAAAACATTACCCCCTGCCTATTTTCATAATACCCAAACTTTAATATTTATTAAAAGTGCCTTTGTTATAATTTTTAAAGTCATAACTCACCGCGCATATGCAAACACCGTGGCCCCACTCCCATTCCGCCGCACCTTCCCAACAGATCTCTACCATTTGCTTTCAAAGCTCAGATCCTATGGCAGACATCCAATATCGCGCAGAAAATTTGCGCGATCATCCAAACACCAAAGATGCGTGAGATGGGTGGTTTCGCAATTCCTCTATCCTCCACGTGGATGTTTCTTATTCGATCGCATGGGTTAAGCCTAATACCACTTACCGCCAAAAACATGCGAGATAACCACTATGGTTTTCAATCCTTGGAAACCCTAAACCGTTGCTCATGCCTAACGTGACAATCATTCAATGCTGAAATAATGTAACAAAAATACATATCAAACCTTTGAAACATAATTCATTTATTTATCTTCTTCATTAACCTGTTACTTGCACCTTCCTGACTATAAAAACACCCTTTTTAAGCCTTTTTCCGCTATTTCTGTGCCCGAAATGCCTGCAACATTTTCCCTGAGACCTTTGAAGACCACCAAGGAGCTGTGCATTGCTCCAGACAATCTATAGAAGCTATGTTCCTTTGAAAACCTCAGAAACATCTTCCGAAGCCAAATAACTGCATTACAACAGGTATTTTTCTAAAAATTGAACCAACAAATGATTTGAAAGATATTTTAAGAGCAAAAGCATAATTAGAATTTAAAAATTGATTAAAATAAACTGCCAAAAAGCCCCAAAAATAGGCCAGACCCTGTCAAAATTTTCCCAGAAACACTGTTTCTTTGTTGCACACAATTTTTTAAGAAATTTGTGAGTTTTTCACACTTTGATGAACTATTTCAAGTTTGAATCAAACCAGAAAACCTATGCAGGTATCCTAACCCTCTATAACCCTTTTCAAAAGAGTTTATAGCCCAAATTTCCATTAAAATACTCAAGAAACCCTTGTTTCTTGTTTTAAACTAGTTAAAAGCCTATAAAACTCTTTCACAGACCTAATTGAGAAGAAATCCAAAATAAAAAAGCTGTACTTTTCCAAATTTGTCCAATAAACCCTCTATTAAAGTAAATTACTTCTACAAACTATCTAAACTTGCAGAAGTAGATCAAAATTCCTAAGAAGCAGAGTGCAAGAAATCTAGAAGGTTCCACAGTACCTAAACCTACCCCTGCCATGACTTCAAATGCGGCTATTGTTTTCAATCCTTTGCAACCCCCAGTCATTGATATTGAACACATCCCACTAGTTGATACTGATTACAAGGTAGCAGATCCCATTGTTGAATTTAACCTGCTAGATATCCATAACTATTGCTATGAAAAATCATTAGATAATGAAGAAGAGGTCCATATTTGGCAATCTCATTTGCCCAAATATGTTGTCCCATTAACTCACCCATGTCAGGAGATCATTATATTGTGTCAGCAGTATTATGTTCCTGAGCAAAGAGCCATTGTAAATTCCAATAAAGATGTGATTTTTACCATCACTGCAGAATCAATTAACTAAATGTTACAGCTTCAGCATGACCCCCAAGCAGTCCCTTTGTCTATGGAGGCCCTCACCAAGTTATATATTGGCCTAGATTTTCCCAAAAGGTTCATGATTTTTCAGACATTTATTCCTCTGCATGTAGAAATTCCTAAGCTAAATCCCCCATATTCTACTGCTAAATTCCCTAAAGGTTCAAGACATGTGATTTCCATGCTTTCCTTCATCCTTGGATATTTTACTGATGAACACACATATGAGTCCATCTTGGGATTTTTATCCACTTTTTCTCCAGGTCAACCACCCTCAGTAATCTTTGATTATGCTCGTTTCATTTCTGATAGTATTCATTATCAATTGACCAATCTACAAATTGAGGGAGTATTCAGATATACCTCCTACCTTTTCCATATGTTTTTATACTTCTAATCAAATATTTTTTCAATTACTCTCCAAAAACGTGGCATAGAGGTAAATCCTCTATCTATCATCTTTTGGACATCCTTTCTCGAGAAAGAATGTACAAATTTCAGTTATTCAGAATTTTCAGAGTTATTTTTACATCCAGTGATCACAATGTTGACCAAAATAGAGCAGACAAGAATAAATGAAGAAATGAAAAATATATTGCAGATATCAAAGCAGAGTAAAGTTGGTGACTGGTATTTGTATGAAAAATATACTGAGATCAGAGTCTTTGGGTCAAGCTTGTTACCTTACAAGTTACCCAAACATCCTTCAATGAGGATATTTTCCTTGGAGTACATCAGGCACATCCTAAACTCTGATTTCCTAAAATTTCATGGCAGTAAATAAGAAGACACAATTCAAACTTAAGAACTGGATAGGGCCATTAATATGAAATCACAGGGATGCAAAGAAAGAAGCAACAAATCAGTTATTGGAATATAAATTTGAAGAGCGTTTCCCTTGGAACTATGATCCACAAGGGGTCTTGAGTAAACTAAGGTTTAAATGAAAGTTAACACCCTTTGTCCATGAAGGAAAACCAGAAATAGAAAATTTTACCAATCATATTTAATGGACTGAAAACACTTTAATAGATGTAGTGAAAAAAGGTAATACTAGTCATACCTTAGAGACTTCAAATCAACTAGAGAAGTCCATTAAAAGAGTAAGAGAAGAAGGAGCCTATGTGGCAGAAACTACAACTGAAACCAAGTTCAAGCTCATATATAAAAAAAGGCCCAAATTAGATTCAGCGGGTAAAGAAAAAGTGACAATAGATGTGGAAGAAACAGAGCCTTTAAATACCAATATAGATTTTCCAGAGACATATGTTGCTTCTGTGATTATCAATGAGCGAAATACTAAAAATCAAATTGAAGGACAAATAAATAATGAAGACACATAGTTGATGGAAAGACAATAAAGCATGGAAGCCTCTCCTCACAGGCAATTGAGGAAAAGGATTTGGATATCAAAGAGAAATATAAACAGATTAAACTGAAGAATGAAGAGATAAAGAATAATATTTATTCTCAATATCTCAAACAGACTCCAAGTGTACAAAATAGACTTCTTTCTTCATTTTTTTATTCTAATCAAAAGCTAATCATGTCAGTGTTGCAGCCCATAGTCAAATCTCCAAATATAGTGGCTGATTATAGGAAAGTTGATTTGAAAGTCAAGATAGATAAAATCCACGCTCTTGATCAAATTGAGTTCCACAGACAGACTTCTAAAATGTTATATTATAATGTCACAAACAAAGCGATGAGTGCTCAGAATCTCTAAAACACCATCTCCAACATGCAAGATCAGACGAACTTGGACAAAGCCTCATTGTATGCCAAGGATCTAAGGACAAAATCCTTAGAAGAAAGAGTGTTACAGGTGGGATATGATCCTGCTAATATCAAAGAAGCAGAATTATTGGTGAAGAAGAAAAATGAAGATATAGTAGCCTTGAGGAAAAAACTCAAACTTCCTCAAAGTGAGCATCCTCAAACAAAAGAAGTCATACAAGAATAGAGTGAAAAATATGACATGATGAATTTAATTCTTCAGTTGACAGCCTAGGTTAAAGAGATGGAAATACATATGGGCAAACTTGTCCAGGAAAAGGAAACAGTGAAAGAACTAGATATTCCTACAGTTATTTCAGTTATCACTACATCAGTGCCTTCAAATTTAGGTGAAAATTTGGCACCCAAAGAACCACTGGCTACTACAGTGCCAATGACTTCTTCCACAACATCAGCTACTGAATCATCTACAACAGCAGTATAGCCTACAAATAAGGCCAGCAAAACAGTGAAAGCAATGGAAGAAATTTCTTTAAAGACAAATGAGATTAACAAGTTGACAAAGAGGGTAGAAAATCTTGAGAAGTCAAATAAATTAGCTCAGATAAATGCAAAGACACATGAACAAAATGAAATAAGACTGAATGAAGAGTTAAAGAAGTTGCAAAAGGAGTTAAATTTGAAAGATCAGATATCATACATCAAAAATTACCTTTGGAATAATGTTATTGAAGCCATCCATAATGTATGCCCTTCAATTCAGTTAGTTTTTGAGCAAAGAGAGTTATTACTAGCAACGCAAACAGAAATTCAAAATACTCAAACTGAGTTGATTGAAAATCCAGAGCAAGTTGTAAGGTTGATCACCTTCCTCACCAGTAAAAACATACAGGAGTTGGAAGAACTCAAAATCATAGACATAACTGCAACTATCCTATAAATTAGGAAAGTCACAACAAAGAAAAATTTGATGAGACAACTGGAAGAAAATTGTGAAAGTATGAATACTGCCATAACCAGGTTTATGGTTAAGTTCACAAGTTTGAGACAAAAAGGACTACCTGACATTATGGTAATTAATGATAAGTTAATGCCTCATAATGACTATGATAAGAAGATAAGAGAATATGCCAAGGAATAGGTAAATAAGCCACAAGGACAAGGCATTCCAACTGGAAAAGTGTTACTCAACGGTTTTGAAGACTTATTCTACTTGCAACATGAGATAAAGCACTTGTTTGCCATCAAGCCAACCTTTGCTAGGTATACTGAAGCTGATGAAAATTTTAGGAAATTAAAAAATACACAAATTCCCAAAAATAACGATTGGCAGATTCACAGATTTATTGTGAAGAATAAAAGACAGAAAGATGAAAAGAGGACTAAACTGTTTTCTGAATTAGACTGAAAACAAATTTTAGAGTAGTAAACAATTTTTGAACAAGGGTTAAAGAGTATCAGTTTAGAGAGTATCAATGAATAAAGAGTATTCAAGAAAGAGTATCAGACAAGGCAGATCAGATTACAAAAGATATCTAAGAGCCAACAAGGAGGACACTTAGGCAGCCAGCTACTTTTATCCTCAAAACAATTTCTATTTCTTTTGGATAAAATAGGACAACTTGTTGATTTGTTAAGAAGCCGTCTCTATTATTGTTGTAAAGATATTTTATTTTCCTAAGATAATTCCTAGAAGTCTTCTAGGATATTTGATAAAACATTATGTATAAATACTTCATCTTTAGAAGTATTTTGTGTGGAATAAATTTTTTGGGATTGTTATAGTCATTTCTTCTTGGACTTCTAAGCTTTTGTATGCCAAATTTCGAATTAGTGGGATGGATAAAAACAATTGGCATCATACTTCAGGATTCCTGTGATGAGCTATTTGGAGTGAAGTATTTCCTCACTTGTCATTTTTTTCTTTCATTGTTACATGCATCCATTTATGTTTATGCTAAATCTGAATGTATAACTAGGAGTATTACTACAAGATTTGTTAAAAGCACCATGTTTTTAACTAGTTATCATTAATATGTTTTCCTCTAATTTCCAGTGGAGGGAACCCTTAATTACTCCCTCTCTCGTTTGAACTCTTCCTACTTCTTCCTTTTCTGGATCAAAGGATTCTTAAGTGCCCTTTATCCCAATCATACCACCTCATAAGAACAATTTTCCAAGATCTCCAAGGGTTATCTATCTTGCCCTGAAAAAATTTGAACTTTTGCCCTTGATCATAGTCCTGATTGCTTGATTTTGAATCCTTAGCCCAATGGACAAATATATTTCCCACTATCCATCATTTCAAGTGATTTTTCCCACCAAATCTACCAAAACAAAATCAAAGCTACACATTCATAACTAGCCTAATATTTACAAAGTAAAAAAAAGTTAAACTTTAAAGAGAGAGCCCTCTCTGAACCCTAGGAAGGCTAGATCCTAGAGTTTGAAGTTGGTTTGTGGTTACCTCTAGTATTCTTTGACTAAAAACCATAATCCCATAACTTTAGAATTACTAGAGTGATAAAATTACTGGCAAGTGTTGGGCCACTAGTTTATCATTATTATGATCACTTTTTAACACCTATTTCATCCATTTCTACCATTCTTTATCACGTCATTTATCATAGTTTATCATATAATTCGATTTTATAATTATTTATGCTCTTATGAATAAATATTATTTCTTCTCCTTTATTTTTAATAAATTGATGATTATTATGTATGAATTTACCAATGTTGGGTTATTAATAAATTTTTTGTAACATCACTCACCACTTTAGCCTCCCAGATATTTTCCATATTGCAGATTTGATCTCGAGCTCATCATTAAATATTCCAACTCAGAAATTCGCTGGAATAATAAGTGACAGTTTTGTATTGGACTTTTTTGGAAAATGGAGAAGAATCTTAAAAATCCGAAACATGGGTTTTGTCCAGAACAGACCGAATTAAAATTTCGAAAGAGAATTTTTCCAAAATTCGGTTCGTATCAAGAGAAATGGAAGGTTATCTGAAGATTATTTTCTCAAATTCATTGTTGCGGCCATTTTCCAAATTATGTCAGTTGCAATACCAAATTCGACTTGTTCTTGTTGAATGATTGATGGAAAGATATTTCAGATATGATATTTATGATCAATTTGTTGTTAACAATCCAATTTGTTATGGGAATCAATTTGTAATCATCTCTGTTGTAACTTCTCTCTGATCTCTGTGTATTTAAATGAAAAATAGAGATCAAAGAAGCAGATTTTTATGAGAATAATTATGGATTATTCTGGGATTATTAGATTAGAGATAGATAGGATAGGATAGGAAGAGAGGGGATAATGGAGATATTTAGCTTTTCATAGGGGACCTCAATTGTAATTTCAATATACAAAATGTTTTTCTGAAGGAGATCATATTGTAATGACAAGTGAATTTGATGATTAATAAATAGCTTGCATTGTTGTTCATCTAGATATTCTGAAGTAGCTCGGCAGTATTCGTTGGTGGCTAAGGGACCAATCTCTGGTGAATTTCGCTGCTTTTCTTTGTGCTATACCTTTCCATTTACTGCAAGTATATTATTCTTTTTGGCTTTACAGTGAATTGCTTTTGATAAATTAAATTTCTGCATTTATTCCTCTGCATGCGCATTTCCAATTTTTTAGTTGTTTGCTAACAAGAATTAGTTTTGATTATTTAAAGTATAGACTGTTATTTATATTACATTCCTTCTATTCGATTGTTTAGATCCAGCTAAAAGAGCTCAGTTAATGCTTCAGTGCTCTCGGTTGATTTAATTATTTGAATTAGAGAATGAATCATAGTTTTTGGATTATAATGCATAGATGGATCACTTACTTTAAAGCTTGGGATTTATGATTGCATCCGCTTACTCTTGTATTGAATTTAATAGATTATCTTAAATCAATACTCTCTAGGTTTATAGCTTGCACATATTGTGTACACTATTGAAACAAAAAGACTTACCCAGGTTGATAATTAATGTGAGGCAATTAAGAGTTTTAAAAGACACATTTTAGCACCCAACAATTTGGCGCCATTCCTGGGGAGAGTGTTTCCATTTAACAGAGAGTGATGTATGTTTGATATTTTTTGCTAGGAAAGAATTGGGTATTAAAAACGGAAGGTAAGAACCTACGTAACGAGCAAGTAAAATGCTTGCTCCTCTGTCCGCTTTTCAGCACAATTTCATAGAAGTTGAAGTAGGTGTTTGATGTTTTTTTGCTGGGAAAGAATTGGGTATTAAAAATGAAAGGTAAGAACCTGCGTAATGAGGAAGTAAAGTGCTTTCTCCTCTGCCTACTTTTCAGTAGAATTGCGTAAGAATTGAAGTAGGAATTTTAGAGGTAGAAATTTTGAAAAAAAAATTGTAATTCCACTAGAGTGGTGATGTAAGCACCACCCATTTCACTAACCAATTGACAGGAACATTTGAAGGAGGATCCTCAAAGAAACACATGAATAACATATTATATTATGGTAATAAATGGCTCACATTGCAACTTTTGAATTCCCTATCAAAGATCTAGGAGGAGTGACACAAATGCACATAATTCCCCCATCGTCTCTACCAAATTTTCATGGTTTGACAAATGAAGATCCAGATACATTCTTATTTTAGTTTGAAATACTTTGTAGAGAATATGATTATTGTACTAATGATCGAAGATTGAAAGTGTTTCCTCTTACTCTAAAATGAGAAGCCCTCCGATGGTTCATGAACCTTAGTGGGAATTGCATCCAAACTTGGGAGGACATGAAGAATGTATTCTTGAAGAAGTACCAAGAATATTGCAAGGCCAATGAAGATATTTTCAATATGATACAAGGGGAATATGAAAGCTTGGAGGAATATGTTGAGCGATTTTGATACAACCTTCAAAAATCAAAGCATAATTATTTGGAAAAATAGATTTTAAAAACACTCCTACTCAAAGGACTCAAAGATGAATTTTTAGAACTCTTAAATCTGATAGGAAAAGGCAATGTTTTTTAGTTATCATATGATGATGTTTGTGAATTATGCATAAGGTATTCAAGGGGAATTTCCAAGGCTGGTAAGAATTCTAGAGAAGCTTCTTATTTCTTTTCCAAATCTACTACAAGAAGCGGAGACATAAGAGCTGAAATCAATGTTTTATTTGAAAATTTTAAATATGATTTTATTAGCTCTCTAAATTCACAATTGGATGTTTTATAGGTTCAGAAAAATAAATAAATTGAAGAAGTGTTTTTCCCTCATTGTCAAAAGGAGCATCCCATAGATACTCACTCTTCCTTATCTAGGATGGAAGTAGCATATCAAAAATATGGTGAAGCTGAAACAATGTCAAAACCATGGAAATTGTGGCCTACATGTATGGTTCAAAACACTTCCCCTCCATTTTTTTACTTGTATAATTCATTATTGAATACTCATGTGCTAGGGCAGAAATGTCAATCTCGATATAACCCCCACCAATCTTGTCTAAAAATTTGGCATGGTTCATCTTATGATTGCATGACTAATCTCGCTCATCTTGAAGCACAAACACAACAATATCTTGCTTTCCTATCAAAATCGTCCACTCAACTCAATCAACTACATCATCAAAATGCTCCATTCCCTATACAATTTCCTGCTCAAATCATTCCACATCCTCACCATAATAAACCAGTACAACATGATTACAGTGTTGAACTACAAAATTTACCCACCCTTCCCACCCATTCTATCTCACATGCACCATTGGAGAAAACTTATACTGAGATTTAGAATGTATCAAATCCAAAAATTGTAAAGGTTACGAAAGAAAATGAGGTTTCTTCTAGCCTGCATCAACAAGCCACTTTCAAAACTCAAGAACTTCATGATATGACATATATGGGAAATCAAGAAAGTAAGGGATACATTGAATATTGGTTTCACTCCATACTTCAACAATTTTTGGCACCATCTTTTCAAGGGAAGTCAGCTTCTCATACTCTACTGTCTATTAACATGCATTTTTTAAATTTGGGTATGTACATACTGGAGGCCTTATTTCAAAAATGGCTCCACTGGAAGTACTCTTATACGTAAGCATATTCGATTTTCAAAGAAGAGTAGGTTAGTCTAGAAAATAAATAAATAAGGACATAAATAAATACATTTTTATTATTATTGTTTTTGTTGCAACACTCTGTGGAAATCAACATCGATGATAAAAATTTTAATTTATTTGTGTATGTAGATGCATTATATTGAAAATAAAAGTTATAAAAACACTCATATTCATTTTTATCACCAATATGGAAAAATTTCTTGAATATCATATTTTTTTGGCTTGCACGCTTGATGAA
The DNA here is from genome assembly GCA_034641835.2 of Pinus albicaulis. Taxonomy (NCBI): domain Eukaryota; kingdom Viridiplantae; phylum Streptophyta; class Pinopsida; order Pinales; family Pinaceae; genus Pinus; species Pinus albicaulis. The sequence continues at coordinate 722,341,146 of CM076576.1, forward strand.
ATTTCTGAAAAATAGAGTTGGGACAATCATGTTTTGAGAGACCAAAAGTAAATATTTTAAAAAAATGTTTCTATCCTAAGGATACCTTTATGTCTACTTTCCAACCCAATTTGAATCACTCCATATGGATTTTAAACAGAAAATTTAGAACCAAAACATTGACAGGGCATCTAGTAGGCAGCTCAGGAACAGAGTCGGAACAATCATGTTTTGAGGAACCAAAAGTGAATATTTTAAAAACCTGTTTCTATAATAAGTAGAACTTGATCTGTACTTTTCCAACCCAATTTTAATCACTCAATTTGGATTTGAAACGAAAAATTTAGAACCAAAACATTGACAGGGCGTCTAGTAGGGAGCTCAGGAACAGAGTCGGGACAGTCATGTTTTGAGGGACCAAACGTGAATATTTAAAAAAAAAATTCCATCCTAAGTAGCCATTGATGTCTACTTTCCAACCAATTTGAATCACTCCATTTGGATTTGAAACGAAAAAGTTAGAACCAAAACATTGACAGGGCATCTAGTAGGCAGCTCAGGAACAGAGTTGGGACAATATGTTTTTGGAGGCCTAAATGACTATATTTTTAAAACATTTTTATATCGTATATTCCTATATGAATCTAGTTTACAAGGAAATTTGAATCACTCTATTTCGATATCATATGAGAAATATATGACCCAAATACTGACTGTCTATCCTAAATTAGCACTCTTAAAACTCTATTTTTCCAGCTGTTCATTAAATTATTTGACCCATCAATTCTTCTTGTCTTAAAAACCTATTTCTATTGGAGATAAATAAATGAATATACTTCCATTTCCAACTTGAATCATATTAATCTGTCATCAAACGAAAAAGTTATGCTTAAGGTATCCATTGTTGGTCTAAGATGGGTAATCGAAAACGACTCTGTTATGCAAGTTGTTCTAAGTAAAATTGACATATCATATCATTGAATTTAAAAAATAAAATATTTCTCTTGGTTATATATCTTTGAATTAGCTCTCATTTGGCTTTTGAATCACTCAAATTTGACAAAAAAAGAAGAAGTTATGATTAAAACACTGCAGGTTAGCATGATTGGCCACTACTCTCCTGCATGTAATAAATTAATTTTACTTTGTCTGTGGAATTGTTTTATAGAGTAAATACTTGTTATTTTTTTTTCATATTTCTTAGATTAGGGGAGCCCAATTAGTTCTCTTTCTCCATGATTTAATGTTTTATTGCAAGTAGACACTCGTTTTTTTTGCAGGTCTTAGGAGAATAAAGAAGGTCAATTTATGGACGAGCGATTCTTGAAAGAAATTTCAATGAAACAAGGGTGTTGCTTCCTTCAAATTGTAGTTTCCACTACATTGACGATTGAACAATGAGGACCTCACCATGAAAGTTTCAGTTGCAGAAGGTAATTCTTCAACAACACCAATTCTGTAAAAAGTTACTTTTTCTTTAGATCTGTACATACAATCATTTTTTTCTTTGTTTTTTCTATTATTCTTCTTTCTATGTCATCGCTCTTCTGTTGTTTAGAGCAGGAGGGATGATTGTTTTTTTTCTCTCTCTGTGTTTTCTCCTACTGTTCCATATATGGAACAACACTTTTTTGTGTGATTTTTCCTTACTGTTCCATATAGGGAACAACTGTTGTTCTATATAGGGAATAACACTTTTGTTGGCAATATGATGCAGAGTGTTGTCCTTGATGGCAACCCACTGAATGAAGATGAAGACATGAGACTGTTGACATGTGTTGTCCTTGATGGAAATCCACCTGATGAAGTTATTCTTGACCTGATGGACTTGGTAAATGATGTTTGTTAGCAATATGATGTCCTTGAAAGGCAACCCACTTGATGAAGATAATGGAAACTTACTGGATGAAGTTGTGCTTGATAGAATATGTCTTGATAAACTAAATCTGATGTATCTACAGTGAGTACAGAAGGCAATGAAGAAAGGAATTCAGCATGTGATAGATCTATGATGAAAAGAGTATGTCTCTAAGCATACGCGTATTTGTCTAGGGGAAGTCGCGTATGCACGCGGAAAAGAACGTGCCAAGTCGCGTATGGGAAAAAACGCTCAAAAAGTGAAAAACCAGGGGTAACCACCATGGTATTGACCCATTGTATTGGGTAATGATTCGCCTAAATGACCCCGTCCAGGAATACCATCGGATGTAATGTGGTTTTGGCTCATGGTATTGAAAAAGGGTAAACCTATATAAAGAGAAGAAATTCATTGTGCAAATGATGAGTGTGGGAGAAAGATGTCTGAGCTTGAATGAATACTTCTCTGTGAAGTATATCTGTATGGAAAGGGTAAAGGTTTGATATTAGATCTGAATCTATGATGCACCTATGAAGAAATGATGAAGCAGAATATCTAGATCTGGAATGTATTTGTATCTGCTAGATCTGTTTATGGAAGGCTTAGATCTGAGATGAGGCGAACATCTGTCTGAAGTAAAAGGGTAAATATGAACTGAATATCTGATCTGAAGAAGTATGCTGCTCTATAATGGTTGAAGATATATACGCTAGTTCGCCGCAGAGAAAGCGCTTATATACGCGGCTTCGCTGAAGAGAAAGCGCGTATGCGCAATAAAATTAGCTTTGTAATATGTACAGAAGTATACGCTTGTTTATGTGAACGGAAGCGCGTATATACGCGACATCAGAGAAAGGAAAGCGCGTATGCAAACTAGGGTTTGCTGAAGTCTGTGGTAAGAAATGTCTGATCTGTTCTGCTGGTTCACTGATATCTGTCAGTGAGTTATATGTATCTTTTTCATGGTTGACTGTGCTTAAAAGTATGGAAAGGGTCCAGTCTGAAAATATGATAAAATGTGGCCTACAAGTGGTGTCCTAAAGGAAGTTGTTGGATCCAGTGTGAAAATTGATGAAACGTGGTCCATATTGGTGTTGAGGGTTGTAGCCTTCAGTCAGGGGGTTGTAGCTCCCTTCCAGGTGATAGCCTGCAGTTCAGAGCAGGTTGTGAAGCCTTCCAGAGAGGGCCGAAACGAGTCGGGGTTGCTCCTCCGGAGAGGCTGCAACCGAGGCCAGTAGTGGGTGCCCAGATGTCGGTGGAGTCCGTACCAAGACATATGATGTAAGATGTTTTCTCTATAATAAAATATTGAAGGTTGAGCAACTACAGCAGTGGTTTTCTCCCGACTTGGGTTTCCACCTAAAAATCCCGGTGTTCATGTGTGATGCTTTTTGTGATGGTTTATTATGTTGTTATTGCACATGTTTACTGATAACTTAACATCAGATGAATGACTATTGCAAAGAACTAAGTTAATACATATATGCATATTTAGATCTCTGCTAATACGTGAGTTGTATGAAGGATAGTCGCGTGTATATGCGAGTTTACTAAAGGAAAGTAGCGTATGGGTTTTAGAGAGTGAAAAAGTAAAAATTTTTGAATATGCAGTAAATACTGATTCACCCCCCCCTCTCAGTATTTTTCCCAACAATTGGTATCAGAGCAGGTCCTTCTGCAGAAGCTTGATCGCTTGAAGGAGATCCGTCGCAATGGGAAGTCATGAAGGAGTAATGTCTATAAAGCCACCTCTATTCAATGGAAGAAATTTGATATTCTGGAAGGTACGAAAAAAAGCATATCTGCAAAGTCTTGGTGCAGATGTATCAATATCCGGCAAGTATTCCTACTGATGCAGCAGAAAGGAAGAAGTATGAAATCAATGCCAAAGCAGTGAATGTCTTATTAGGAAGCATGTTTGAATCAGAATTTTCTAAAGTGATGCAGCTACATTCAGCAAAAGAAATATGGGACAAAATAATTCTGAGCTATGAAGGAGATATAAAGGTAAAAAGTGAAAAACTCCAAACTCTTAGAATTGAATATGAAAATTTGAAGATGCACAGTGATGAAAGTGTTGCCAGTTTCTTTCTCCTTCTAGATGATATTGTAAATCGGATGAGAAATTTGGGTGAAACCATAACCGATACTACTCTGGTGGAAAAAGTCTTAAGATCCTTGACTTCAAAATTTGACTCTAAAGTTTCAGCTATTGAAGAAAGGCAAGATATGCAAACTCTTACTATTTTTCAATTACATGGTATTCTGACTGCTTTTGAAATGAGACAAGGAGGTCCTTCTCAAATCAAAGAAGCTTCTTTTAAGGTATCCGCAAGAGAAAATAAAATGAAGTTGTCAAAGAATCCAGCTATATATCCGATGAAGAAGAAGTGAATTTCGTAAGAAAACTCCAACTAGGAACTGGAAGATTCAAAGGTAAGATTCCCTTCAAATGTTTTGAGTGTGGAAAAGTTGGTCACTATGCTGCTAAATGTCCTTATAGAGAAAAACATGGTAAAGGGAAACAATTTGAAAAGAGGAAGAGTTATTATGTAAATGAAGACAGTGATGGGTCATCTGATAGTGAGGAAGAACGTGAAGAAGATCTTAGACTTCTCATGGCATTTGAACAAAGAGAAGAAAACGATACGTTTGTGGATGCTCTAGAGGACAATGACTTTCTTGAAGTGTCCAGTAAAGATGAAGAAGATTCTGACCAAGATCTGAAAGTGCTCATGGCTAAGAAGCAAAAGAAGAAGGCTACTCAAAGAAAGGATATTGTTTTTCATGTAACAAGTATGGACATAAAGCAGCTGATTGTAAAAGAAGGAAGATTAGAAATACTCATTATGATTCTTATGCTTATTTTTCTGGACATATGAGATGTTATTCTTGTAACAAGTATGGACATGTAGAAAAGGAATGCAGGTTGAACAGATATGAGAAATTGGATGACTTCCAGCACACAAATAGAAAGATCAAACAAATCTAGAAAAAGATGGAGGACCGATCAGAAACGTAGGGAATACTGACCCTACTGCAGTCATCCACTTCTGAAGCTTATTTTTCTTATTGACTGCAGGAATGATGTGGGATACATTATGAGATTTAGTAATGTATCGTCACAGGGGGAGCAATGTATGATGTCTCTCATGATTGATTTGATTATTCTGGTTATATGTATTTCTGACAGAGCATCTGATATGAAGAAGACAGGTACATGAAGTACAAGTTCAGGGGGAGATGAAGGAATGTGAAAAATTTCTATGCTTCACTTTCCATACGTGGGTTCTATTAACAAAAGTCGCGTATACACGTGAGTTCCAGCAGACACAGTCGCGTATGCATTGATGATAAGAGAATTTATATGATAGCTGAAGATCTGGAGCAGAGGTTTAGGGGGAGCATCAGTCTGACTGTTAATGACTGTATTATTGACTCAATATCAGCTTAGTTTCTCAGTTCTAAATAATGATGATATGATACATGGTTTCTTATGTTGAAGATTTTGGATGAGTCCTGTTTTCCTTTTTGATGAAGAGCATTCATTGTTGAGATAAAAGTCTTATAATTCGGATGACTTGCTGATGATCGTATTCAGGTTGCACAAGTTAAGAAGGAGCACTGGTTTAGGGGGAGCAGCAGGTTGAATACTAATGATTGCATTGTTGGCAATATGACTGATTGTTCTTGGTTATTGTGATACTCATGCTCAAATGATGATGACTTGGTATATGGTTTATTATGATGAGATTTTGATTCCTGAAAAGTATGTTTTGAGCTCACACATGGTTGAGTTGGAAGTCGTTTGATTCAGAAATAAATCATGCAGAGTTTGTTACTCTAGTTGAGATCTTTTTGCCTACATATGTTACTTCATGTTAAATCTTGAAGATCTTGATGATATTGGACCACATGGATGATTGCTTGACACATATTTGAAGATGTTGTTCTGGTATGATAATCTCTCTTGCAAAGATTGTATTGATGTTGCAAATAATCTGAAGGCTTGATTACTAATGTGCTTATGCTACAACCGTTGGATGACGCTTGAAGACACAACTACACTGTTCTATCTCTCTGTATTCCAGTGAAGCATTCAAATATCTCAGAAAGAAGCTGAACACTGTCTTTTCCTCACAGAGGATCAGATCTGGTTAAAATATAGAAGATGGTATTGGATACGTGGGTTTCCTGAAACACAGTCGTGTATATACGCTAGTTCATGAACAGAAAACCTTGTATGTCTGATTGCTGACATTTTTCTGTTTGGACTCAGCTCTCTTCAGCACAGCTGCAGTGCTGTTTGGTATCTCTGATACTGTTTGGTATCTCTGGTAGTGTTCCAGTTCTCATAATTCTATTTCTAATGTTTTGATAAAGATGCCTTGATGATTTGTTGGTGAAAGTGTTCAGGATGCACAAACTAAGGGGGAGCCTTAGTCATATGAAAAGGATGCTTGGATGCACAGATTCAGGGGGAGCATTGGCCTTGCTGAGTATAATGCATTGTTGGCATTATGACGTTTCTGGAACATGTTCTCCTTTCGAGGACTTTCGGTATTGGTTATGAAAAGTCATATTTGTATTGTATGAAAAGGTCTGGTGGAGACCCATGTTGTAAAATTGTAATATTCAGTCATGTAAGGACTTGTCAATTTTGTAAACCCACTTGGTTGGGTAGCTGAGTCAAATTTGTAAAACCCACTTGGTTGGGTAGTTGAGTCTCATATGTAAATCCACTTGGATGGATAATTGATGTAAGTATGAGTCTTTGGTGATAGGAAGTTCATAGAGTCATGTACTTCATTGAAAAATATGTTTGAAGATTCAGCATGAACTCAGGGGGAGCTTGGTCACTTCAATATATATCAGATCTGCAGAACGCTTCTTCCACATGAGGAGAAAAGGGGGAGAGTATGTTGGTTTTGGTCCGCCCTTTGCCCTTGATGTCAAAGGGGGAGAGTGACATGGTGTTTGAATGGTGTCAAAAATGGAGAATGTGACATGGTGTCATTGTATTCTTAATATATCTATCTGTTGTGGTAACCAAACACCATCGTGGTTGCCATCAAGTCCAAAGGGGGAGATTGTTTGCAATATGATGTAAAGTGTTGTCCTTGATGGCAACCCACTGAATGAAGATGAAGACATGAGACAGTTGACATGTGTTGTCCTTGATGGAAAACCACCTGATGAAGTTTGTCTTGACCTGATGGACTTGGTAAATGATGTAAATCTGATATGAAATGATGTTTGTTAGCAATATGATGTTGAGTGTTGTCCTTGAATGGCAACCCACTTGATGAAGATGATGACAACTTACTTGATGAAGTTGTGCTTGATAGAATATGTCTTGATGAACTAAATCTGATGTATCTACAGTGAGTACAGAAGGCAATGAAGAAAGGAATTCAGCATGTGCTAAATCTATGGTGAAAAGAGTATGTCTCTAAGCATACGCGTATTTGTCTAGGGGAAGTCGCGTATGGGCAAAAGCGCTCAAAAAGTGCAAAACCAGGGGTAACCACCATGGTATTGACCCATTGTATTGGGTAATTATTCGCCTAAATGACCCCGTCCAGGAATACCATCGGATGTAATGTGGTTTTGGCTCATGGTATTGAAAAAGGGTAAACCTATATAAAGAGAAGAAATTCATTGTGCAAATGATGAGTGTGGGAGCAAGATGTCTGAGCTTGAATGAATACTTCTCTGTGAAGTATATTTGTATGGAAAGGGTAAAGGTTTGATAATAGATCTGAATCTATGATGCACCTATGAAGAAATGATGAAGCGGAATATCTAGATCTGGAATGTATTTGTATCTGCTAGATCTGTTTATGGAAGGCTTAGATCTAAGATGAGGCGAACATTTGTCTGAAGTAAAAGGGTAAATCTGAACTGAATATCTGATCTGAAGAAGTATGCTGCTCTATAATGGTTGAAGATATATACGCTAGTTTGCCGCAGAGAAAGTGCGTATATACGCGGCTTCGCTGAAGAGAAAGTGCGTATGCGCAATAAAATTAGCTTTGTAATATGTACAGAATTATACGCTTGTTTATGTGAATGGAAGCGCGTATATACGCGACATCAGAGAAAGGAAAGCGCGTATGCAAACTAGGGTTTGCTGAAGTCTGTGGTAAGAAATGTCTGATCTGTTCTGCTAGTTTACTGATATCTGTCAGTGAGTTATATGTAGTTGTTTCATGGTTGACTGTGCTTAAAAGTATGGAAAGGGTCCAGTCTGAAAATATGATGAAATGTGGCTCCAAGGACTGTCCTAAAGTGAAGTTGTTGGATCCAATGTGAAAATTGATGAAACGTGGTCCATAGAGGTGCTGAGGGTTGTAGCCTTCAGTCAGGGGGTTGTAGCTCCCTTCCAGGTGAGGCTGGTAAACGAGAGCAGGGGGTCATAGCTCCCTTCCAGGAGAGGCTGGTAAACGATTCAGGGGGTTGGAGCTCCCTTCCAGGAGAGGCTGGTAAACGAGTGCAGGTGGGTGCCTGCGTGTTGGTAGGAGTCTGCACCAGCACATATGTTGTAAGATGTTTTCTCTATAATAAAATATTGAAGGCTGAGCAACTGCAGCGGTGGTTTTCTCCCGACTTCGGTTTCCACCTAAAAATCCTGGTGTTCATGTGTGATGCTTTGTGTGATGGTTTATTCTGTTGTTACTACACATGTTTACTGTTAACTTAACATTAGATGAATGAATATTGCAAAGAACTAAGTTAATAAATATCTGCATATTTAGATCTCTGCTAATACGCGAGTTGTATGAAGGATATCCGCGTGTATATACGAGTTTACTAAAGGAAAGTAGCGTATGGGTTTTAGAGAGTGAAAAAGTAAAAAGTTTTGAATATGCAGTAAATACTGATTCACCCCCCCCTCTCAGTATTTTTCCCAACAACTTTTTTGTGTGATTTTTCCTTACTGTTCCATATAGGGAACAACACTTTTTTTTGTGATTTTTCCTTGTTGTTCCATATAGGGAACATCACTTTTTTGTGTGATTTTTCCTTGTTGTTCCATATAGGGAATAGTTGATGTTCCATATAGGGAACAACACTTTTTTCTGTGATTTTTCCTTGATGTTCTATATAGGGAACAACTATTGTTCCATATAGGGAACAACACTTTTTTGTGTGATTTTTTATTGCTGTTCCATATAGGGAACAACTGTTGTTTCATATAGGGAACAATAATTTTTTGTGTGATTTTTCCTTGTTGTTCCATATAGGGAACAACTGTTGTTCCATATAGGGAACACTTTTTTGTGTGATTTTTCCTTACTATTCCATATAGGGAACATCACTTTTTTGTGTGATTTTTCCTTGTTGTTCCATATAAGGAACAACACTTTTTCGTGTGATTTTTCCTTGCTGTTCCATATAGGGAACATCATTTTTTCGTGTGATTTTTCCTTGTTGTTCCATATAGGGAACAACACTTTTTGAGAGTTTTTGTTGTTCCCTCTTGGGAACAACACTTTTTTGAGTTTTTGCTATTCTCTCTCTTGAACAACACTTTTCTGCGTTTTTGTTGTTCCCTTTTGGGAACAACACTTTTGTGTGTTTACTGTTCCAACTTTGGAACAACAATTTTTGTTGTTTACTGTTCAAACTTTTGAACAACACCTTTTTCTCTTAGCATGTCTTGCTGTTCCCACTTTTGAACAGCCGTTGTTCCATATTTGAAACAAATTTTTTGTTTCTTCTAAGTTTTGTGTTTTGTGAATAACACTTCCTTCCTCTTGTGGGATTATTCCTTGCTCATCTCAGCCCCATTTTTCTGATTCCATTTCATGACATGAAGTACAATACTTCTATGAGGACAAGAATTATGGATTCTATTGAAACATGTGAATATCATTAACATTATGATCTTTAACAGGACAACTTCTGGATGAGAGATTCTTTTTAAGAAAAGGGACACAATTATTTATATACTACTTGACTGCATCGTTTTCTCCTGTACATGATACTGATTGATCATCTTAATACCATTTTGGTTCCACCCTTCTTGGTTATAATCTTCTCTGTCTGTAATAAATGAGATTATGGGTATATTTTTTTTCTATTGACATGTTCAACTTCTTCCACCATCCCTACTCTTAAGGAGTACTGAGCCGCCCTCTTTTTATCATAAAAATGTGTAATGACAGCAAAATTTTGTTTGTAGATGGAGGATGGGGGGTCTCATTAAGATCCATACTACCATGTTCATAAGGATATAATGAAGTGACATTCCCATTATGGCCACCACACCAGGGTTATGATCTATTGGATAGCCAAAATATCCTTGGAACAGAAGGTTTCATCATGAGCCAGCCTGATCACTTTTGCTACATCCCAATGAATGGAAATGTGGTTATTTGGTTACCATGCCAGCACACTGATATCTTTTGTAGAACAGCACCGGAACTCTCCATTTATAAATTGAGGATCCTGGCTCATACAGGTTAAAAGGCAACCCTGTCGAGGCTATTGATGCCTGCTAGAAGCAGAGGCTCTGCTTATGGTATTGAAGTTATATTTTATCATCAATTATTACTATAATACCCTTTTTTTATTCTTTTTTTATCGAAGAAGTTATTTCCTTAATTTTTCCATGATTTGAACCTTTACGCATGAGAAATTGTTTTCTGATAAATCACATCATTTTCGGCTAGAATACTGTCAAAAAAGCATATTTTTGGCATATTGTTGTCCTTTTATTTTTCGCATAACTTATCATCAATACAAAGTGTCCTATCTCTTATTCATAACTATCTTTACACACTCTGCTCTCATTATAACCATGCATCTTGCGTCCTATCATTGATATGTGTACTCTGTTTCATTTACTGCCGTATTGATCATTTCCTTGCCTTGCCGTTAGCACAACACCTTTCATATGCTTTATGGTCATGGAATCCATTTTCCAATTGGAGGGGGGAATGTATGAATTATGGGATAGCATGTGATATAACTACTGAAATCTGCCATAACTTGATGATTTGAAAAAATATTAGTACTGCATTTATACAAAAAAAAAATGATTAAATTTTTTGCATGCATCTTATCTATTGCTATTCAAAACTAAAAATGTAGATTCAAGAAATTCGCATGAAAAATAGTGACTTTTTATAGGAGAAAAACAAGTATGGGGGGAATTTTATTCACAACAAGGCCACACTATTGCCCCTAACAATAGAGGCTCGCGCAACTCGTGAACACGCACAATTGTTCAGACATGATGTGCTTGCATGGCTTCTAGATTTTGCATCACTTTCAGTATCTGCTCAACCTAAATTAGCTTCAACAAATGCCAGTCCATACATGTCATTCCACATTTTTTTTCAGAGGTAAAACTTGAGGTAAAATAGCATAATTTTTTTATTTATTAAGAATTTGGGAGAATTTCATGCAAAATCCATTGAGCATTATTTATCATCATTCATTCCACATCTTTAGCACTTTCCATTCCTCAAAGAAAAAATCTTTCAGTTTGGGGGAGTGTTCCTTTCATTTATTTATTGATTATGACCATCTTATTCATTCTCAACACCTTCCTTCTTCCATGTTGTTTTACACCAAGCATAGATTTCAACAGATTGTAGCAAACACCTCTATTCGTTTTCTAGCATTCTATGAGGGCATGTTAATTCTTCAGTTTGGGGGAGGCATTGCTACACATGATGGATTTTTTCTACTTTCTTTCTCATTTAAGGCTTACAATTTCATTTTTATACAGTGCAGAAATTGATTTGCATATATCTTTAGAACTATGAACTAAATTCTTGTGATTTCTGGATAACAAAGAGGTATCATTAAAATACAAAAACGCAGATAATTTCACGCTAAATTAGTTCATAAAATTTGAAAAATCATGTACTATCACCTACAGCCATTTTGTTTATATCTCATGATACGTGCATCAAAACGATCTGATTTTTGGATCATAGAAGCATTAATATAGTAGAAATCTAGTTTTTGAGAAAATGGTTAATGAATTTTGTTGTGACTTATATCATATTTTGTTGCAACTTCATATAAAAATAGTTGAACGTTAAATGTAAAAATTGTTACGCCTTCATCAAGATTGCTAAAATTGAATATTCATTATTTGAGGAAGAATTCATTTGTTCCATCCATTTCATGAGTTGGGATGAACAATTTTTGTATTAATGCTTGGTTAATAAAGAGGCTTTGGGTTGCATGAGGACATGCAATATATACAGTTTGGGGTATGTTGGGCCGCTAGTTTGTCATTATTATTATCACTTTTTAACACCTATTTCATCCATTTCTACCATTCTTTATCACGTCATTTATCATGGTTTATCATATAATTCCATTTTATAATTATTTATGCTCTTATGAATAAATATTATTTCTTCTCCTTTATTTTTAATAAATTGATGATTATTATGAATTATTTTAGCAATGATGGTTTATTAATAAATTTTTTATAACATCACTCACCATTTTAGCCTCCTAGATATTTTCCAAATTGCAGATTTGATCTCCAGCTCATCATTAAATATTTCAACTTAGAAATTCGCTGGAATAAGAAGTGACAGTTTTGCATTGGACATTTTTGGCAAATGGAGAAGAATCTAGAAAATCCAAAACATGGGTTTTGTCCAAAATGGTTCGAATTAACTTCATGGGAGAGCTGTTTTCCCAAATTCGGTTCGTATTAAGAGAAATAGAAGGTTCCTTGAAGACGATTTTCTCAGATTCCCTGTTGTGACCGTTTTCCAAATTATCTCAGTTGCAATACCAAATTCAACCTGTTCTTGTTGAATGATTGATGGAAATATATTTCAGATATGATCTTGCTGATCAATTTTTTGTGAAAAATCCAATTTTTTATGGGAATCATTTTGTAATCATCTCTGTTGTAACTTCTCTCTGCTCTCTATGTATTTAAATGAAAAACAGAGATCAAAGAAGTAGATTTTTATGAGAATAATTATGGATTATTATGGGATTATTAGATTAGAGATAGATAGGATAGGATAGGAGGAGAGGGGATAATGGAGAGATTTAGCTTTTCACAGGGGACCTCAATTGTAATTTCAATACACAGAATGTTATTCTGAAGGAGATCATATTTTAATGACAAGTGAATTTGATGATTAATATATAGCTTGCATTGTTGTTCATCCGGATATTCTGAAGTAGCTCGACAGTATTCAGTGCTGGCTAAGGGCCCGATTTCTGGTGAATTTCGCTGCTTTTCTTTGTGCTATACCTTTCCATTTACTGCAAGTATACTATGTTTTTCTGCTTTACAGTGAATTGATTTTGATAAATTAGATTTCTGCATTTATTCCTCTACATGCACATTTCCAATTTATTATTTGTTTGTTAACAAGAATCAGTTTTGATTATTTAAAGTATAGACTATTATTTATATTACTCTCCTTCTATCCGATCGATTAGATCTAGCTAAAAGAGCTCAGTTAATGCTTCAGTGCTCTCGGTTGATTTAATTATTTGAATTAGAGAATGAATCATAGTTTTTGGATTATAATGCATAGATGAATCACTTTCTTTAAAGCTTGGGATTTATGTTTGCATCCGCTTACTCTAGTATTGAATTTAATAGATTATCTTAAATCATTACTCTCTAGGTTTATAGCTTGCACATATTGTGTACACTCTTGAAACAAAATGACCTACCCAGGTTGATAATTAATGTGAGGCAATTAGGAGTTTTAAAAGACACCTTTTAGCACCCAAAAATGACCATACTGGGGAACTAACCAATCCTCAGTCATAGAAATAGTCTTGAAGGAAATATTTTTATATATCCTTTTTACTTTAAGATTTCTTTTATAAGTTGTGGGTATTGAAAATAGTAATTCTGGCTTCTAGAAAATTTTATTATAAAAGGTCTAACCTGGATCCTAAGCCTGTTGTTATAGTAGACACCCTAGACAGAATTGGTAAAAAGAAAAAACAGTTAGAATATTTAGAAGTCGAAGTATCATTAAAAAGAATCAATTCATTACCACAAGAGTTAGTAAGTCTACAAGATATTGATTTTGATCTGAAATTTGAGCATTATTTATTTAGAAGTAAACCTGAAAGTGATTTGAAAAATGCTATTTTAGAACTTGTTTTCATTTCATTCTTGAATACAAAACAAAAAAATATTACAGTAAATTCTAAATCAAATAAAGTTGAAGATCAGACTAAAATTGAAGAACTTAATGTTACTATTCTCAAAGATATTGATGAAGCTATTGAATTAGCTCAATTTTTTATCTACGCAAAAAAAACCTCTAGTTTCTCAGTTACATACCACAATAATACCAGCTAGATATTCATATTTGCATGTTGTTACATCATATATAACTTCCACTACCAACTCATCTACAGATCCATTTATCCCCAAATTACCTTTACAGCCTAAAGTACTATTTCCACCACTCACTTCATCCACTATATCCATTAGCTCACCTTTTGATTTTTTAAATACATCATCCTCATTCCCTAGTAGTTCCATATACATTCCATTTTCATTTCCCAAAACTTCAAGTAGAAATTTTAGCTCATCAGCTATCATTTCCAACACAGCCCCAAGCAGTTCTACTTTACCTCCTAGTCAAGCTAAACTTCAAGCTATGGCTGCTAGATATGCTCCCTTAGTCTTACCTCAATAGCTTCATGACATGCCTTAAGACTATCAGAGTAATATACCACAGTTTGATGCCACTACCGATTATACATCTCAGCAACATATAAATAAAATGACAGATTTCTTTAAACTCCATGATATTTATGATTCAGATGTTCAAATGAGGTTATTTGCACAAAAATTGAAAGGAGAGTTTAAGAATTGGTTTAGAGGTCTTGTTGCTAGTAGTGTAACTTATTTAGCTATATTCAATAGATTGTTTTTAAATAAATGGGAAAATAAAAAGAATCCATTCTAGATATTTTCTGAATTTGATGCCATGATAAGAGGTCCAAATGATTCAGTCCAAAACTACTACACTAGATATAACAATGTTTACAATTCCATCCCCGCAAATATTAAACCCACCCCCGATAACGTCTTACTAAAATTCCCTGATGGATTTGACATAGACATGGCTTATCAATTGAAGGAAAGAAATGTAGAAACCTTAGAAAGAATTAAAACAGATGCTATTAGTGTAGAAGTAAACATTTTAGCCAGAAAAGATAGACTAAGAAATGAGAGAAGAGTGACCATTAAAGGAGAAACTTCCAATTCAGACTCAAAAATAGACATTTTAGCTAAAAATTTAGATAGGATGATGGATGGATTATACAACATAGAGAGGAGACCTTAGTGGGATAATCAACAAAAAATCAGAAATCCCAATTTTAGAAAAAACACAAATTCAGGGAAAGCAAAAGAAACAGCCCCAGACCAAACAATAAGGTCCCCCTTCCAAAAGAACTATGCTGAAAGTTCTCAGAATAATGATGATGATGAGGATGCAATAAATCTAATGGGAATATATGATAATAATACTATCTTTCTCACTCAAGAAGATCAGGAATTATTTGAACTTCAACAACTCAAATTAGATTCAAGTGAATCCTTTGATTATAAAAAAGGTTATGATTATGCTATAAATGAAATACACAGTCAATATAACCTTAGAAATATGAAAAATAATGAGTCTTCTACCAAGAAAACTTCCCAAACTCAGAATAAGAAAATAGTAGAAGCTCCCAAAACAAAAGTTTTGCAAATTCTCCCAAGGGAAAATAAGCAAAACTCTAGTTCTTCCCAAAACATTTCTAGTCTTAAAAATGCATCAAGCCCTAAAATTGTTGATATTACTGATGAAGTTGCTCAAGCTACAAAATATTCACAGAAATCTACTGATGCTAAAGCTTATAATTCTATTAAACAACAAATTTAGATCCTAAAATACTCTCTGCTGACCCTAAATCAGTAGATCCAAAAACTGCTACTTCAAAAACATATGCTGATAATTCTAAGTCTAAAAGAACATCTACTGCTTCACAGAAAATCCCTAAAAAGAAATTTAGGAGCAGTAAAACACAAGAAACTCAAACAGAGAATGTTAAACCAATTGAAAATGAAAACATAACCGTAGAAAAATAAGGCAAACCAACACAAACTACAGTTACCAAAGAAGAATTGATTCAAATCAGTAAATCTCAGCCTACATTCAACATACAATCTGAAATTGCAAAGCTAAAAATACCAATTCCTCTAACTGAATTGGTAAAAAATGACTTGTATAAATCAACCATAACTGAAACATTAAATATGAATGATGGAGAATATTCCATAAATCTAAATGATGATCAACCAGAGTCGATTTTTGGCCCAGATATGAATGGAAAACATGAAGATAGAGTAGTTCCTCCATTTTATATCAGTCTTACCATTCATGATAAAATTTTACATAATTCCATGCTAGATTCAAGAGCTTCCCATAATCTAATTCCTAAAGCTATAATGGAAACTCTCAATCTAGAAATCACAAGGTCATACAAAGATTTGTTTTCATCTGATTCAAGCAAAGTTAAATGCCTAGATTTATTCAAAGATTTGTGTGTAACACTAGTTCAATATCCTGGTAAGAGTATATTAATGGACATTGTAGTATCTGACATCCCACCTAAATATGGAATGTTACTTTCTCACTCATGGGGAGAAAATTTACAGGGATCTCTATAATTAGACATGTCTTATGCTACTATATCAGTTTTTGGCCAGCTAAGAAGTTATATAGGGAAACATTGATGAAGTACATGGTCAGTAGTGTAGAAATATCTATAAATTATCAAATTTACTCTACACCAACTGACCTTTATTCTTTTATCTTATGTAACTCTGAAACTAATGAAATCCAAACAGAACTAATAGATAAAAAGAAAACACCAAACAATGATATTATTTTTCATGAATCTCTATGGAATTTAGACTTTGATGTTTCAGTAAATAAGTTAGGAGCAGGAGTAGGATTTTGGATTACCAACATGGAGACTAATCACTCAAAATGCCATGCTTTCAGGCTCAATTTCAAATGTACCAATAATATGGCTGAGTATGAAGCCCTCATTCTAGGACTCCAAATCATTAGGAACTCAGGAGGTAAAAGAATGTTAATCATGGGAGATTCAAAGTTGATCATAAAACAAGTAAATGGAGTATATTCTGTTTACAATCCTAGACTAAGCAGATACAGAGACACTATGATAGATTTAGCTGATGATTTATTGGAATGTAAATTTGTTGTTATACCTATAAAACAAAATATATAGGCTCACTGTCTAGCAACCTTTACTAGTACATGCAATTTACCATTCCAACCTAATAATAGATATACTGCTAAAGTAAAACATAGGCCAATAATTCTAGACAACCTTAAGTATTGGCAATTTTTTTCTCAAGATGAACAGATTTACAAGTTTATGAACAATGAAGGTGAATTTCAGAACTGTAAGATAGATACAGATTGTACTATAGATCATTATTTAGATTGTGAAATAGGTTTGAATAAATTAGATGTAAATAGAATAAATTTTGATAAACCAACTAGATTTAGTCAATCAGATATACATAGCTTAGAGAAAGTAGAGATTGAAGAAATTATTGATGATGAATCGGATATATTGAATCTTAAGGATAATTTCTTACCTAAAGGTTTAACTCCCTTAGAAGATCTTTTTGACTCAAATGATGTAGCTAAAAAACCTAAAATGGAGCTAGTTAGATCTGATATAGAAGAATGAAATATTGGTACAGAGGTAAAACCCAAAATAATCAAACTTTCCAAAACATTACCTCAACAAGAAAAAGAAAAATACATTACTCTTTTAAAGGAATATCAAGAAGCCATTTAAACAAAAGTTGAGAAGAATTAACCTTGTTTTATTACCTTTGATAGAAAAAGAAGTGAAAAGAATGTATGATGCACAAATAATTGCACCAATCAGATATTTTGATTGGGTTTCCAACCTAGTTCCAACAAGAAAGAAAAAATGAGAGATTAGATTATGTGTTGACTTTAGGAATCTAAAAAAAGTGTCCTTGAAAGATAATTACCCTTTACCTAAAATAGATCATATATTACAAAGGGTATTTGGCTCTTTTAGGATGTCTCTTTTAGATGATTTTTCAGGATACAACCAAATTTTAGTCCAAAAAGAAGATCAAGCCAAAACAACATTTACTACTCCTTAGGGCACTTTTATGTATGTAAAAATTCCTTTTGGTCTAATGAATGCATGGGAAACCTTTCAAACGGCTATGGACATAGCTTTTGCAAAGGAGATACATGATTTATTAGTAATTTACTTAGATGGCATTGCTATCACTGAGTAATTTCTCCAGGTTCAACAAAGAAATAGTCTGAGGTAACCACAAACCTACTTCAAACTCTAGGATCTAGCCTTCCTAGGGTTCAAAGAGGGATCTCTCTTTAAAGTTTAACTTTGTTTTGATTTATAATATTAGGCTAGTTATGAAAGTACAATTTGGTTTTTTGTTTAAATATTTTGGTGGGAAAAAATCACTTGGAGGTAAGATAGAGAGAAATCTACTTGTCCATTGGGCTATGGGGTCTAAATCAAGCTAGCAGCACTAGAAATCAAGGCCAAAAAGATACAAATATATTCAGGGAAAGATAGATAACCCTCAGAGATTTGGGAATGTGGTTTTTTGTGAGGTGTTATGATCGGGATAAAGAGCACTTAAGTATCCTTTGATCCAGAAAATGGAAGTAGAAGGCGGAGGTCAAACGGGAGAAGGAGCAATTAAGGGTTCCTTGCACTGGAAATCAGAAGAAAACATTAAAATTGAAACTAGTTAAAGACAGGGAGCACTTGAATAATCCTGTAGTAATACTCCTAGTTACACATTCATATAGAACAAACATAAAATGAATGCATGAAACTTATAAAAGGAAACAGTGACAAGTAGGAAGTACTTCACTCATCAACTTATCACAGGGATCCTGAATTATGATGCTCGTCAGCTTGTCCAGTCTGCTACTTCGAATTCAAACACACAAAAGCCTCCAATTTCCAAAAAAAATTCTAAAATAATTCCAACAATTTTATTCCACCCAAAATACTTCAAAGAGTGAAGTATTTATACAAATTCTAAACTATAATATCTTGAAAAAATATCAAGTTTGTTTTACAAATATCTCCAACTGTTTTACATAAATAGAACTTAAGTAAAGG
Organism: Pinus albicaulis; assembly: GCA_034641835.2. NCBI lineage: Eukaryota > Viridiplantae > Streptophyta > Pinopsida > Pinales > Pinaceae > Pinus > Pinus albicaulis. The sequence goes on from CM076576.1 coordinate 722,360,185, forward strand.
AAACTAAAAAATAATGCATATATTTGGCACTATTATTTATGGATAGGTGATGAAAAAGCAGAGAATCCGAATTTGATCTCAACACTTAGTTGATGATGAGACATCCAAGTCATTAACTGTCTCCTTTCTTTGTGCATTTTGCTCCAGCAATTCTACAAAATTGGGGTCCAATGATACCCTTTTATTTCTCAATTATAAATAGATATGTAAATATTGAAAGAGGTTATTATATATGAATATGTTGGTGAGGGAAACCTCTCTCACTTACCTAAAATTATGCTACATATATTCAAAATAGGCTCTGCAAAAACATGTGTAAAACAGATTTTTACAGTCTAAAAAATAGACTGTAAAGATGTACATGTATATCTCATTCTGTTATACCCGTGCACAAAGTGAAATAGGTTTTTGTATATGGTTATCTTAGGAACAAAAACCTCCTTCACTATTGTAATATGTATTTCTTATTGGCCACAATTTTCTCTTCAAAATGATGACTTAATAGGAATTTTCTCCAAAAAGTGCTTTCAAATATTGTTTAATATTTCGAAATCCATAATGGTTGTTAGAAAAGTGAGAGAGGTTTTTGTAGTTGGACATCGTATGAACATAAAAATCCTTCAGTTTTGAAAAATTAATCTTGGATTGGCCATAATAGTTTCTGCAAAACTATGTTTTAAACATGAAATTTCTGCAGAAAAGTCCCTTCTTGCTCTGTTTTCATCTTTTAACCTTATTGTTCTTTTAACTGTTTTTACTTTCACTTTGGATAAATTTCATTTTCTTTTAAATTATTTTCATATTTATTTACCATTTACTGCCTCTATTTTTACTTTTACTATTTTACCTTGACTTCTCTGCAACTTTGTTTTAACTTTCACTCTGACTTTTACCTGATACACTTTAACTCTGATGCTCTTTGACTGTTCTATTTTCAATGTAATTGTGAATTTTGATTTCAATTTTACTATTCATTGTGAAAATTTCATCATTCTGATCTCTCTCTGACTTCATTTTATTCTTTCTTTGTATACAAATCGTTTGTTGAATGAAGCTTTTGAATTAAAATCTGAGAATTTGAAGCAAACAATTTTGTCAACTAATATTGAAACTGTTGGTCCAATTTCATATTCTGATAATAACTTGCAAAGATCAAACAATTTTTTAATAAAATAGAGGTCTGCAAGGAGATGATTGAAGGCTTTTGACTGGTTTTAAACAAGAAATGAGGGCTTCTTGAGTCTCTTACTGAGAAATTGGGCTGAAAGTCTTTTGAAATGGGTCACAAAGGCTTATGATACCTGCAGAGGTTTTCTGGCTTATTTCAGAGCTTAGAATAGATCATTAAACTGTGAAAACTCAAAATTTCTTCTCAAAATAGCATGCAACAAAAAACAAGGTTTTTGGAAAAAATTGACAGGGTCTGGCTTGTTTTTTGGGCTTTTTGGCAGTTTCTTTCAATTGATTTTGAACTCTAACTGGATTTTTTTTTTTATTGAGGGTATTTCAAATCAATAATAGGCTTAATTTTTCAAGAAATACCTATTATAATTAGGTACAACTCTTTAGAAAAGTCTCTAAGGATTTATCACAGGTTCTGTGGTATCTTTTCTTGTTTCTGGAGAAATTCAAGGCTTCTCGGTGATCTTCAACAGCGAATATAGTCTTTACACTGGTTCTGGGAATAAAAATCATGTACAGGATTCTTTTGTCTGAGTTGGAATAGCCAATACAGTCAATGTGTGCAGAATAAAGGAATAACAGTGCATTCTCATGGTTTATGGGGTGACTTAGGTTAAATTTACTTGCAATTAATGAATGTCAAATCGAGCGGGAGGCGGTTTTGGGATTTGAAACAAAACCGAACAGCAGTTATCATATGCAATTTTGGCAGTAAGCAGGTTTCCTTAGAATGAACGCAATCAAATAAGAAATCGACACGTCAAGGAGGGATAAATGGGCAATACTTCCTATTTCGCGTCCAATTTGAGGTTAGGCGTATGATTGCTTTGTGTGCACGATATCAAATTTGGACCGTTGGATCTTGATATCAGGTGCGAAGGGTCGAGATCAAAAGGAAAATTACGGCTTAAGGAAAGGTGGGACCAGGGTTTATATGGGGGCTGGCGGTTTAAAAAAAATGGTTTAAAACCTTTATAAAATGGATGCAGATGAAAGGTTTTATATATGCATTGCAAAGGTGCAGACTTTTGCATGGTGGGGGTTAACGTCTTTTGAACCTTATAAAAATATTTAATTCAATTCATTAGGATATATACTGAAGAGCGTGACTAAATATGTTTAATTTAGATCATAGGTAATATGCCCTAAATGAAACACATTAACGCAACTTTTTATTTTATTTATATAGTATTAAACCTTTTGAATGGTTTAATAACCATAGGCAGTGGGATATTTATTTAGTGTTAGTTTTAGACTAAAGGGCATTTTATTTGGGTTTTTTATTTGACATATGGGTAATAACTTTGGTCTAAAATCTTTATAATAGTGGGTTTTGGGGGTATTTAGATATAGGGAATTAAATAAGCAGGATAAGGTATTATTTAGGGATTTAATAAGCTAAGTTAAAATTTAATATGAAAAGGGAGATGGAATGCACACAAAAATACATAAAATGACTAAGTAAAGTGTAAAAGTAAAGCAAAACTTGTCCTTTTATCATTTCACTAATACTTAGGATAAATGTAATTTTGGGGGTTTTATGAATGCTTCTAAAAGGATAAAGTTAATTATATGAGATTTTATGCTTCACTAAGTAAGAATTTGTCTTCACTTAGGAAAAGGGGTTTTAATGTATGAATGAAGGATGAATAATGATAAATGTGGATATAACTTAAGAACTCGATATTTTCAACTAACCAGTCATCGAGCCTTGGGTCTGGTCCCAACAAAAGTCAAAGAAATGCTTTGAGCCTGTTTGACTGATAACTTAGAATACTGAATACTTATAGGGGAGTGGAAATTAGTGATGTTTTTCCCGATGATAATTTATTACATTCTTTCTCCACTGCTTTCTACCTACCCAGCCTTATTCTAACATTTTTTCTTCATTTTGCAGGTGCATTTAGGCTTGCAACCTTAAAATATTTATTTTATTAAAGCATAATCTAAATCTACCTTATTTCATCTGAGGGCTCAGATTAAAATTTTTAGCTCCTCATTATTCTCTACCTATATACTAATTTGTCAGGTTTAAACTGTCTGACAAATCTTTATTCACTATCTAAAACATGAAATTGAAAACATGACAAGTTAAGATTTAACTGTTTAACTGATCGTGGATTATGGCATTTATTGACACTCTGCCCATAATTATTATTTTGCAAAAAAAGTAAAAAGTAGTGGCATTTGGACTTGCTCACTTTCAATTCTTATTCTCATATTTTTATTTTGGGGTCTTTATTTTTTAAGTCCTTTGATCTTTCTTTTAGGGATTTTTACCCTCTTTTTTTTTTTTTTTTCAAAATATGGGAAAACAAATTGCAGAAAGCAAGGTATGTACATATTTTACAAGACTATCAAAATTCAATTCAAAATTATGAATCCTATATCTATAGGACCCTAACAGACATTATTGTGTTCTCCAAAACTAATAATGAACACTTGGATCATCTGAAACAAGTCTTTATTAAATGTAGGAAATTTGGCATCTATTTGAATCCTAAGAAAATTTTATTTGGATTAGAAGAAAGCAAGTTACTTGGACACATAATTTCTAAAGAAGGAATCAGAATAGATCCTGCTAGGATAGAAGCAAATCTTAACATCAGTCCACCAAGAAACATCAAAGAGTTACAAGCCTTTCTTGGTAAGATATTTTTTTTAAGAATATTCATATTTAATTTAGCTGAGATAATTAGAGAACTAAATAACATGCTTAAAAAAGATTCAGTTATTAAATGGACTATTGAGGCTAAACAGTCATTTGAATCCATAAAACAAGCTTTGACCAAAACTCTAGTCCTAATAAGTCCTGACTTCAAGAAAGATTTCATATTTTTTTCATTTGCTTCAGAACACACCATTGCTGCATTTTTACTGTAGAAAAATGACCACGGATTTGAACAACCCATAGCTTTCTTCAGCAAGACCCTTAGAGATGCCCCTTTGAAGTACAACATTATGGATAAACAAGCCCTAGCTTTGGTTAAGGCCATTAAATATTTCAGAGTTTATATTCTCTACTCTCATATCATTACCTATGTCCCAAATTCTGTAGTAAAAGACATTCTTACTCAGGATGGTCTTGATGGAAGAAGAGGTAAGTGGATTGCTACTATCTTAGAATATGACATAGAGATAAAACCCACAAAACTCATTAAAGGTCAAGGATTAGCCAGACTTATGGTTGAATCAACTATAATGCCCTAGACATAAATTTTATTGCTCAAATAGATGATCAGGAAGAAATGGCGACTCCAACGATTAGTGAAGCCTTCACAGACTCACCTTGGTATACAAATATCATATTTGTACTCCTAAACTTACAAGTTCCTCTTCGATTGTCAAGAACCAAAGCCAGATTTTTAAAACTAAAGGCAGTAAGATTTTGTATTTTAGAAAATGTACTTTTTTAGAGAGATCATAGTGGGATTTTACTAAATTGTTTATTAAAGGAAGAAGCTGACAAAATACTTGAATAATTTCATTCAGGTGACTATGGAGGACATCTATATTGGAAAACTACTACAAATAAGATCCCGAGAGTTGGTTTTTACTGGCCTACTTTGTTTGTTGATGTCAAAAGGTATGTGACTTCCTGCCATAAGTGCCAAATTTTTTAGGGTAAGAAGAAATTATTACCCCTCCCCTTAAAGCCTGTTTCAACTGAAATTCTATTTCAACAATGGGGTTTAGACTTCATTGGTGAAATTCACCCTCCTTCTTTAGGCCAACATAAGTGGATTTTGATAGCCATCGATTATTTTACCAAGTGGATTGAAGCCATACCCTCGAGACAATCCACAGATACTGTCATTATTTACTTCCTAGAAAAAAAACATTCTTTCAAGATTTGGATGTCCCCAAAAGATAATTACTGACAATGCAACAGCATTCAAATCCAAGAAAATGATTGAATTTTTCCACAAATACCATATTACCTTAGGTCGTTCTACTGCATATTAACCCCAAGGTAATGGCCTAGCTGAATCCTCAAACAAGAGCCTTGTAAACATCATCAAAAATTTACTTGAAGACAATAAAAAGACTTGGAATAAGAAGTTAGTCAATGCCTTATGGGCAGATAGACTTACTACTAAAAAATCCATTGGTACTTCCCCTTACCAACTTGTTTATGGAATGGATTTTGTTTTTACATCCTCCCTAGGTGTACCAGTGATGAAAATAATCCAAGAATTACAAGCTAAAACAAATGACTTTCAAAGAAGGATCAATCAAACTATTCACTTGCAACAAACAAGGAAAATGTTTTATATCAAATCTCAAGTCATTCAGGATAACATCAAGAATTTTTTTTGATAAAAAGACTAAAGTGGATGATTTCTACATTGGAGATAAAGTGTTAAAGTGGGATTCTAGAATAGAATACAAAGGTAAACATGGAAAACTTGATTTTCTGTGGAAAGGACCTTATGTGATTTATGGATATAGAGGTAATAATGCTTTCTTTTTGAAAGAAATGGATGGAACATATCTGCAAGAAGGACCAGTAAATGGTAGAATGTTGAAGCACTACTACTCTCCTGAGTTGACAAATAGTTAGTTTTTATTCACTTTGAGCATTGTACATATACATTGCAGAGTTTAGATTGGATTGGATTTTTACCTAACAAAGTTGAATCCCGAAGAGAAGTTGAATCTCGTACGTATGAAAAAATTGCAGATATCAAAAGACATTTACAAGGTCATCATAGTAAAATTCCAAAGGCTACTAGTCTCAAAGTTCTTGACATTTCACTAGGAAATGCCATCCCCATGTGGAGCCACTGTTAGGGTCCTATAATAATAGGATTCATAAATTTTGAATTGACTTTGATAGTCTTGTAAATATGTACATACCTTTCTTTCTGCAAGTTGTTTTCCCATATTTTGAAAAAATTAAAAATAATAAAAAGCCAAAAAGAGGGTTAAAAGTCCTAAAATAAAGATCAAAGGAGTTAGAAAAATATAGACCCCAAAAGAAAAAAGAAAAATAAAACCTGAAAGTGAGCAAGTCCAAATGCCACTACTTTTACTTTTACTGGAAGAATAATGATTATGTGCAGAGTGTCAATAAATGCCATAATCCATGATCAGTTAAATAGTTTAATCTTAACTTTTCATGCTTTCAATTTCATGTTTTAGATAGAGAATAAATATTTTTTAAACATTTTAAACTTGAAAAATCAGTAGATAGGTAGAGAATAATGAGGAGCTCAATAGTTTAATCTGATCCCTCGAATGAAATAAGGTAGATTTAGATAGTTTTATGGAAGTGTTAAAATTTGGAATGGAGAACATCTAACAAGTCCTATTTGAAGCTTATAATATAATGCATATGAGGTTTAATATGTTGATTGCAATATCAATAGAAAGGATTGTTTTTAAGTGCATACTGGGATGATAGAGTTAGACTTTGGACGATTGAGAAACCTAAATCCATGTGTTGGCTAAAAAAAAAGAATTATTGTATCTATATAATAGTTTGGAATCCAAGACATGTAGATATTTGTTTGTGATGTGAGATAACCAAATGAAACCATCATAATTACAACTCATGAACATGAGGTTCTTTCTTATGATTGGAAGAAGTATAATGGTTGTATGTAGGTGATGAGGGTTGTGGATAAAATAATTAAAGTATGAGATATTACGTCCTATGAGACTGCAATGATGGTTTTGGAAGGAAATACATGTTCAATACGAATAGTAAAATTTTCACCTCACCAGGAATGGATTATTGCATATTAATCCTATGATATGACAACATGTGTGTGGGATTACAGGGATCTAAAGGATGATATTCTAGCTTGATATGATAATCTACGGATTTTGGTGTGGGAATTAATATAAGTGTTCTTGTAAAGGGTTTTTTGGCTAGCATTTGATGGGATGAAATTGTGTAGGTTTGACATAATGGAATATATCCTCAATCTTGATATTTTTTTTTCCATTTTAGAAATCCATTTACATTTTATTTGTTATTGGCCTTGTAAATATTTTTTCACCTTTTTAAATTGACGAAAATTAATTTAAATTTTTTTCTTTTCATAGACTCTATATATATTAGGTATGTACATGCCATATAAATCCAATTATCCAATTTTAATTTCAATGTAGAGAAAATGTTGAATAATTATTTGAATAATATATCATCTTCTTCTTTTCTTTGTGTGAGGAGTATATAGAAAATATTTTCCTTATATTTTGAGAAATAACAAATATTTTTTCTACCCCGGATGTAGGTGATTGGCATGTTCGATTTTTGTGGCAACATGGTCTCTCTACGTAGAGGCACCTCGCCTCACTATACGACCGCACTTGCCTCCCGCGTGAAGGATTTAAATTTTAAACTCTGGGAAAGGCGTCGACACCTACGAAATTTACTCCTCCCTCTCAACCTCAGCTACTGCAACTTGCAGCTTGGCCATTTACGGCTAATGGCTCTAACTCTCAATATCAATTTCATGTCCATCTCTCATTCTCTACAGACCTCCATCATGCCTCTATCCTCTTCTCTGAAAACCTTTGTCTCACCTCCACCTAGTGCGTTCTCCTCATCCCCCTTTTGAGATTTCTTTTCTAGTCTTTCAGACCCATCAGCCCGTCGACTAATTTCCGAGAAGACACCGACTGTGGTGCCACCGTGGAGGAGGCAGAGGCTCTCCCTCTCGCCCTCTAGTTCAGGAAATGGATGCATGCTCTTTGGACTTATCTGTGCCTCTAGAAGAACCAAATGCATCATTCCCAATCTAGCTCAGGTAGCAGAAAAACCAGCGTAAATAAACTATATCACACTCCTCCTCCCCTCGTCCAATAAAATCCATCGGCCTCCCTATCAAATGCATGATGGAAGATTTGGACAGTAGAGGGAGAAACTTTGCAATGGATGCCCAGAAAAAAGAAGCAGAAGCGGACAATGTGGTTCGCTCCACTTCAACTCCAGAGCTGGCACCCCAACTATCAAAGAAGGATGAGGCGTTGTCTTACTATGAATGCTTCATAGTTGAGGATAATCCTCAAATGGAGAATCATGACATCCAGAACCAGTAGCTGCAGAGCCTTGGCTCTCCTCGATCTCAGTTTTTATATGCTATTCTATAGTTTTTTTGTTTATCTTTTTATCTTCCAACAAACTCAGTTACTCAAGTTTATGTTTATGGTTGTTTTCCCGAAGAAGGGTAGCTCATTGTTTTAATTGTTGAACTCATTAAGGTTTGGTTCCCCCTTGAAGGGCAGCCCATATTTTGAATTTTTGAATTGTCTTTGCCCATAGGGGTTGGCTAATCCAACAACCCCTGTTCTAAAGCTTGATTGTATTTTTTTTACACTAGAATAGAATTTAGCATTACTTAGAAAAAAAAACAATTTTTTTTTCTAAATTAGTTTGAAAAATAGCTTTATTATAACTTCCTATAGGAGAAACATTTTATGCAACACAAGAGTATTTATAGCCACTGTATTTCATACTATCCTTGAAATATTATTTAATATATAAATTTATGTTAAAATTGGAAACAACAAACATTAAAATTGGAAACTGGAAATCGAATTGAGAAAATGACACCCATAAATGGCACCATATCAGGATTCTGATTTCATTTTCCCTTAATAAAATTGGAAGAAAAGTTGTAATTTCATCTCATGAAAAAATGTATTAGTTATTTGAGTCAGGAAGACTTAATTAGCTTAGGATATTCGAGTTAGAGGTCAAAGAGGAGACATGTAGAGTAATTTCCATGATTTAATGGGGTCAAATTATAGTTATGTATGATTTGTAATTAGTTAACTCAATTAATTGAGTTAAAATCAGTTTAACTATTTCTAACTAAGAGATTAGCTAGTGAGAGGCCCAGTGAATTAAATATTATTTAATTCACAATGAGTGATCAACTATTTAACTGGTAATTCTCTATAAATATTTATTGTGTGACAGTTCTAAGGAACACCGAGTTTAGATTGAGGATAAAGGGAAGAGATCTATCAATTGTATTATTAGAAAATTGTACAGGTCATGGATGAGGTCAACAGGAAGGCCTTGAAGGATTGCACAATCATTAATTGGTATTTTCCTAATTATAGGGGCTCCATTAGCCCAAGAATATGTATGCAACGCAGTCCAGGTAGAGGAAAGAAAAATTTTAAATATTGGACTAAACTTGCTTAGATCACAAACCATATCTAAGCTAGATCAGAGTGAGACAATCAGCAGAGTGCAGAGGTTTCTTAGTGTGAGGAATAGAATTGTATTGTTTCATGAAATTGACCATATGAAATATACATATAGAGGGGTTTTGAGCATTTACTTTTCCCAAATACATCTTGTGTTGTGCGTTTGATTTACTTCTTTCTCTTACTTGTTATGTGATTGTGTGATCGTGTTTTGTTTTTGCAAATCGTAGAAGGATTCAGTTTTTTTTTAGTACATTACAATATCAGATTGAATCAACACAGTTAATGATAAAACGAGAACTATTACCTCAAATCGAGAACTCTAGCCCAAGAAAACTCAAAAAACATGAACAAACACCCCGAAAAATGAAAAGTGTGTATTGCAGAATGCATTGTTTTTTTAGTGTAAAACTTTAACATTTTTTAAATTATGCTAAAAACCATTTTTTTCTTGAAAAAAGGATTGAAAAAACACCCTTGAAACAGAAAGTGTTGATGGTGGAATAACAAAAAAAAACCGTGTCACTATTTTGACACCTGTTAACAATGGAATTAAAGATAAAATATTAGGACATTGAAAAATCGTAAAATTCTAAAAATTTTGATACGTGATGCTAAAGATAAAAATATCATGTTTAAAAGTGTTATAATTTCCAACAATTTTGACTCCTTATATCTGAAAGCCTTATATCGTGTTAAAGATAAAATATCTTGACTCTAAAAAACCCTAAAATTGTAATTGTTTTCAACAATAAAATTAAAGATAAAATATCGTAGTGCATAAAAGCCTTAATATTTTAACAATTTTTAAATCTTAATTTTTTAAATTTTAAGTTTTTAACATACCTGAACCATGAAATTATGGACAAATTACATGACTTAAATAGTTTTTAAAAATGAACAAGTAAATGAAATATTTATTATTCCAAGACAATTTGTTATTTTAAAGGATAAAAATATATCTCTTTTAAAATATGAGCCTAAGACGACTTATCTAATTGCCACCAAAGCCTAAAAATCAACCATCAAAATGAAGTGTCCCCTTTCAATGAGGCATAAAAATTTTAATTTTTTTAAAAGTATCTTATACCAAATGTTAACAATAAATAATATCATGGCAATATCAATGCATAGTCTAAAAATTCAACATTAATTTCTATTCTTTTTTCACTTTTAATCAAAATATCAAATTTGGTATATTGAATATAACATAAATTATTTTTGTAATTCATTGTTGCACTGTGGATATTGTAAAGAGATGAATTAATCATAATTAAAACATATAATCCTACAAACATAGAAATGCATCATAACTACATGTAAGATCATATGGAAGTCAAAATATTTATTTCAATTTTCCATGCAAACATCAATTACATAAAAATGTCTTAGACAGTTATTCAAAATAAATTATAGGCTCTGGCGCACCATTAGAATGTACATATTTAGATGAATTACTGGATGCAGATGAAGATGATTTGTATTCTTCTCTTTCATCAACTGGTGCTCCATCTGAGTCAACATTCATGCCCACCATTTCAGATTTCAAAAGTCTCTAGATATAGGACTACATTCAATAGAGTCTCATCTCAACATTATTTGTTTTGGTAGAAATTTCTTCAAAAATATTTACGGTCTTCAAGCGAAGAGTTCCTCTCATTGTCAAATTGAAGTCATACAAAAGTATGTCAACATCTTCCAACTTTAAGAAATCTATGCGGCGACGATTTATATTTGTGCCCTTTCTTTTTCTCTTTCTGCCAAATTTTTTTTCAACTACCATCTCTGGCTTGTACACACCATTGAATGGGTGGGTACTTCTGGTATACAAATGTACTTCAACAACTGTAATATCTTCATTTTATTTAATGACCTTTATAACCTTCGCAACCTAGAATGGATAACCAAGTCGATCTTCATCTGCGAACACTAGTATCATGCAACACCCTTTAACATCATGCGCAAAACCCCTATAAAGGTCTTCCATGGATTAACGTTGCACATGTGATCTTTTAGAAAAAGTATATATTTATCTTCCTCTACCTATGGAGAATTATTAATACCTTAAGACTATTAGTGTTCAACATTTTGTGTTTCTTCATGTTCGTTTGGCATATTTTGTGGAAAAAAAATGGAGTCTTCAAAAGTGTATCCTCATTTATTGGTCTTGAAATCACATCACTTTGATTATTGAAAAAAATTCTTCCACCAAAATGAATCAGCAAAATCAAAGTGTTGATATGTATCTCTAACATATCTTTTAATTTCCTCCAGACATTTAGAATAATTTATATCTCTCTTATGCCTTTGAGCATGATGGAGTTTAGAAACTGTCTGTAATAACAATACCTTTGATGGAAATATTGGATGCTCTGGAATGAACTTCCAAAATGCTAAACCTGATGATGGATTCCATTCTGCAGCAGTTGAATACTTCTTTCCCCATATAAGTGTTATCCCATCAATTTTTATGATATAAAATAGATGTTGCAAGCTAATGTCATTATGTTTTTCAATGCATTTATCCTCACCATGTGATCATTGAATAAACCTTCACATGTCAATATTTTCTTCCAACATATGAGAAATAGGCTCTAGAATGTATGATTTCTTAATACATTCAATTAATGATGGTAGACTACCAAAACCTTTCCTCCTCGATGTTACTGAAAAATGACTGAACATTTGATAAATATGGTCACGAGTATGCCCAACAAGAAGGAAACCAACCTTTATATTTTAAAAAATTCCCAATTCAACGAGCATCTTTAGATACCCAAAAATAACTTGATTTTTGTTTTCACGGCTTGTGTTGTCTAATTGTACATACATAAATTCAATAAGAATACCAAACCAATGAGTAACCACATCATGGATTATAGTTATGGTCAGATTTGCATCATTATGAATATTTGGATTTGGGAAGTAAACTATTTGCAACATCTTCTCATTAAAGACCATACAATCAACCAACTGAAACTGAAGGAAATTTTCCTCCTGTAATATTTTTGGTGTGCATACAAAATGTGGCAGAAGTTTTTTCTTTTGGTCCATACCATGAGTTATCAAACCCAAATATTATTTGGATTATCATAACACTTCTTTCGATGTTTATACATTTTTTGTCTTTCACTTTCTTTCTGATTGCGATGCTCTTGAAGTGCTTTGACAATGAGTCTGCACATAAAATAAAAGAAACATATGAATACATATATTTTCATAGTTGATAACTATCCAATTTTTAAAAATGATATTATGAACGCATACCTATTTATTCCCCTTGACATTTATCTCTTTTTTCTTTAAGAGAAACACATGTACTGCAAACCCCCATCATTGTCTTCTTAGGAATTCGAACATTGTTGAATTTGGTCTTCAATACCCTTGTAAAATATGAATATGTAATAAAATTACTAACTCCTTCAACAACTTCTGCATACTCTTATTATAAGTTGTAGATTTATCCTCTCGAGAAATTATCTGGAATATGTATTGTGTCTTTATTTGGAATACACTCTCCATGCTTTGAAAAGAAGCCTTTCACCCATGACATAAAATTATTTTCTAATGGCCCAACCTCTCGTTTATAACTTACTTTTGAATAATATGTGGGATTGTTTTCTAGTCTACCTTGGATTCTTGAAAAACAAAAATTACCAATTGAATGCAACATTTTGAAAGCCTTTCTACGGAGCAATACTTTCGCAATATGATAATCATAACCTGCTAGTGTGGATTGCATGCAACCCTCTAAATATGAATTTTGTGTGCTTTTATTCATTGAAAAATATATTTTCCTTTTCTCCAAAGCATAGTTGAAATCCATATGTTTCAAGAAATCATTTCGACAGCATTCACTTGAAATCAGGTGAACGACATAACTTCTTCTTGTGAGATATGTTGTCCTAACCCCTGTATAACTAGAATATTTTGGATTGATATGAAAAGGTATACTCCTACTCCTAGGTACAATATTTTCTTGCAACAGCTTCATCATTCCATTATCCTTTGTAGAATCAGTTTCATTACCCTTAGGATTATTCCCACTATAATCATTCTGAATGTAGTTAAGAAACTCATCAACATCATTTCTTGGAAAATATTCATTACCATCCTCACTTGAAGACAAAATTTCTCAAGAATCATCTACTCTTTTGAAACCCTCTTTTAGAAGAAATTATTCACCATCTTCCTCCATGCTTTTGAAATCTTCCCTCGGAGGATTCAATTCTATATCACCATGAGTGCCTTTGAAACACTCACTTAGATAAAATGCATTATTCAGATCTATGGCTCTAAAATTATCATTTTCAAGAAAATATTCATCCTCTCCTTCCTTAGTGGTGCTCTCATAATCCTTAGGATTAGGCCTAAGTGGAAGCTTTCAATCTCTATTCATTAGAAATTATTCATCTCGCCCCTCCCCTTCATTAGTGGTGCTCTCATAATCCTTAAGATTAAGAATAAGTGGACGCTTTGAATCTCTATTTATTGGAAATTATTCATCGCCCCTTCATCAATGGTCCTCTCATAATCCTTAGGATTAATATGAAGTGGAAAATTTGACTCTCGAAAATATTCATTGCCCACTTCATAAGTGGTGCTCTTATAATCATTAACATTACTATGAAGTGAAAATTTTGACTCTGGAATTTCATCCCCCCCTTTATCAGTGGTGCTCGAATAATCCGTAGGATTAGGACGAAGTGGGTATTTTTACTTTTGAAATTTCTCATTCCCCTCTTCATTAGTGGGCTCGCATAATCCTTAGGGTTAGGGCGAAGTAGATATTTTGACTCTGGAAATTCTTCATTCCCCTCTTTATCAGTGGTTATCACATAATCCTTAGGATTATGATAAAGTGGATGTTTTAACTCTGGAAATTCTTCATTCCCCCCTTCATCATTGGTGTGTTCACAATCCTTAGGATTAGGACAAAGTAGATATTTTGACGCTAGAAATTATTCATCATGCCCTTCATCATTGGTGCTCTCATAATCCTTAGGATTAAGTCTAAGTGGAATAATCGACTCTTAATTTACCTAAATTTCTTTTTGTTGCCCTTCACTAATTTTTTTCATCATCCTTAGGATTACGACCAAGTCGAAAATTTGACTCTCTATTCATGGTAAACAAACTCTTTTTATATTCATCAATCTGAATAGAGTTGTTGCGTGACGAAGATGTTGATGCTATAAAAAGAAAAACCTCACTATCAGAAGAACCCATGAATTTCAACAAGAAGATGTTGAATGATACAAATGAACTCTCTCACAATGACAATATATAGCTTAAATACTAAAAATTCCCCCCAAAAAATTATTGCTAAAATTTTTCCCTCCAAAGTTTCCGCCCAAAAATTTTCGCAAAACAATTTCACCCCAAAATATTCATTTAAAATGTATTTCAAAAAATTTTACTAACCTGCTGGTCTTGAAATATTTCACCCTACTTTCAATTCAAAATATCCACAAAAATATTACTTTCATGCATTCCTTTCACACTAAAATATTTTTTTTATTTAAATGATTTAACATTGACTACGTATCGAAATTAATTTTTAAAAATTATGTTTTATTTTTTGGCCGACATTTAATAAAAGTTAATATAAACCTATAATATTAACTACATATTAATTTTCTTAATTTTATTTTAATCCCACATTCACGAAATGCTAAAGCAATCGCACAATCTTCGCTATATAATAAAAATCATTGTTTCTATTCCTCACATCACATCAATTCTTCTGGGTTTTGTTCGAGCAATTTTGTGGAGGCATTGCGTTGGTATTTATAACACATTGAACGGGAGCTTTTCGCATTAGAAAGGTTAGTTTTCCTTCTATTTTGACAATTTAAAGATGAATTTGGGGAGAATATATTTTATTTTAATGGCTTTTATGTTCCAAAACTATTTTTTATGGTTTTTATGTTCAAAAACCCTATTTTTATATTTATAATGAAGAAAATAGAAAAATAAATTCAAATTTGTAGGGTTTTTAGGAAAAAAATTTAGAATTTTTTTCCTTCTTAGGCTTGCTGGATTCCTCCACGAAACAAAAAACTAAAAAACAACCATGCACATAGCAAAAAACCGTTATTTTATTTATTTATTTATTTTTAAATTGCAAACAATTTTTTATTTTTTATTTTAAATCGCATTATGTATTTGAAATAATTTCATTTAAACAAAATACAGATTTTTTAATAATGTTCATTTTGTTTATATATATGTGTGTGTGTTTGTTTTTAAAGGGAAGCTGAAATGATGGAGAAATATCCATTTTTTTTTAAGTGAACTCTAGTAGTTGAATAACAACACCGAGGACGGTGTTTATTTTCAGAGGGGGAATATGTAATACCACCAATTTGTGTGTTGAATTTTTAAAGTTAGACATTTGAACTTTAAGTCCTAAGGGGAGTGGACCCCAAAGGATAAGTATGGTGTGAATGTATTTGCATATTTAATTTGAGGAAATAAATAAAATGATTGTGCATTTTGACCAAGATGAGAATTAGAGATCACTTGCCAAATCCATGAGGATGGATAAGGAAACAAATCCCCACAATCTTTCAAAAATCCTTGAAAGAAATTAATTTAGATTTTGAGGAGGAATCTAAATTTCCCCAATGATGAGGAAAGTAGTTGGGAAGAGGTAAGAAAAGCTGGAAAAGCCGAGGAAAAGCATAAAACAGCTTTAAAGAGTCCCAAAATGGGAAGCCTAGGCTAAACAGGAAAGAAAGCATCCTGCTATTCTGGACGCAGAATTAGAAACATGCTTTGGGGAAATATGAGCTTAAATAAGCTGCTCCTAGGAAGATCAGAGGTTGGTCTGTCCTGGGAGGTGATCTCAGCTCGGGGGTGAGTCCTGGGAGACAAAGAGGACTCTAAGGTTGGGAGGTTGGTCATTTGCAATTGTGGTATGTTCTGAAATTCTTGTTACTTTGTTTTATGATAGTATGAATTGGCTACATATAAAATCGAATTTTACTGATATGAGTGATTTTTAGTACTACATTTACCAGAGTCCATCCTAAGGCTTTCACCTTCCAGATTCCAGTTAGTTGTAGAACTTAAATCCATAGAGTAGAAACCCCAGAATTTCTAAACCGAAGTCGGTTTAAATCTGAAGTTACTTTGTCTCTACAGATAATTAAATGTTGTCTTATCTTATGTAGATACAAGGTGAGATTCTATGCTCATAAGTATAGTGGAAAATATTGTAGCAGAACTAAAGTAAAGAAAGTAAAGACATCAAAATATGAAATTCAAAATTCTTCTAGATAAAAAGTAATTCTACTCTACAGTACTACTATAGCATTCATAACAATTATATGGGAGTATTCTAGCACTTATAGCCTTTATGGAGTCTATTGAAATTTAAATTCACCTCTAACCTTTGAAATAAATGGTATGGCTATGGATTAAATCCATGATTAATGAACATCATCAAATGAACTATTGAATACATGTATAGGCATTTAACAAAAATACATATATGTTAACAAGAATCAAGATCTAGCGCAATTAGGTCTTTTTAACCTCGACTATAAATAAGCTATATACACATGAATGAAACCTATATGTCAAAAAGGAGATAGGAATACGAATATATATAAAAACCATATATGTTAAAAGGAACCATAAATACGAATCATATATACATATGAATAATATATGTTACAATGGGGAAATAAATACGATTCATATATATATGTGAATAATATATGTCACAAGGAAAAAATAAATACGAATCAATGGTGTTAAAGGTAATGTATATATGAATCTTACGGTCAATTAAACGAATGCATAGTCAAAATTTCATTAATATGGGGTGATTAATTAAAACAATACGTTTTTGGCCTCTGTCAAATGAGTCCCGCGGACTGTAATGACGTTTGTAAGCCACAGCCATTGGGGATCTGTTAATGTGATATAAAACGAACAGTGGGGAAGGATACAATGATAATACGAGGTATGAGTACCCGTCTCTAACCATAATCATTACCAGACCGCGTGGAGATTTTCAAAGTTCTAACAAAAACTATTAAGAGACCGCGTGTAACATATAAAGGGCTGACTATATGATTCACACTGTATATTAACTTCCATGCAAAGTAATTGGATATGCAGTAAGATATAGCGTTAAAACATCACAGAATATGAAATTCTTACCTCTGTTCGCGAAGAACGCTGCTATTATTAAACCTATCTAACCACAGAATTAAATCGCGTTAGTGCACAAGAACTACTGATGGGAGAGTTCGATTCATTAGCCGTTATGCCAAGAAAAATGAAACGAAATAGATTGAAATATAGGGAGGCGTATCGACGTCTTCAACAGAAAAATAGATAAACGCATACGCTGTGTAAAGAAATGAGATCACCGAAGTATTAAGTCTGGACGCAAAGAAACCCAGCTAACCAGCTAGGGTTTACATCATAATAGTTTAGAAAATTTGGATAAAGCGAACCACAGTGAATGTGTAAATTAACCATAGCGTCGCAGGAGATTAAGTCGAAGCTTAATAAACACCAGAGAACCGGCTAGGGTTCTAGCCTGAGATGCCGACGCGTTGTCCTCTCTGCGAAACCCAAACAGAAAAGAGTGAGATATTGTATTATCTACTAACCCACGAAGAAAATAAACAAATCTAAGAACGTGAGGGAGATAACAGCGATGGGATTCAGAGATATAAAAGAATCGCTGATTAAATTGATGAAACCCTGTATGGAGACCAACAACAAACCAGAAACGATGAATCATACCCTCAACCACCGGCTAAGAGAGTGGGAAAATGAAAAGATTCTGCACCCAGAAATAATAGGAAAGATCGGATGAACCCAAACTGCGCAGGAGCTTCAACTTAAAAGAAATTCCTATAACCCTAATTCCACTACCCCAGAAAGATCAGAGAATCCCCAGGTTGAGTGCGGAAAGTCGGCCACGTCGACAGGCTCGTATTAGGCGACATTAAGGCGCGCGGTGGGGGTATGGAGAAGCTACGCCCTGCATGCCCAGGAATAGAGTACTAACCCTAGAATTGTAATTCTCCGAGGCAAGACTTGGCTCTCCCAGTACATGGGTGATCCTACATGTCAGATAGCAGAGCCACCCGTCAAACTCATGCTAGGTATGAGCCGAGACGCGCCGGCAGTCGGTACTCTCTTCTCTGGAGCGAGACGCCAGCTCTGTCTGCAGAGCGAAGTTCATACGTTAAACACAGTGTAATGTGTATTCGACGCTCCCGAAACAGTACGCATGAGCTAGCCAAAATGCTTGCAGTGGTTCAGAACCGTAATCATGAAAAAAAAAACCGCCGAAAGATGCACCTGATTGTATATGATTTCAGCATCGCCGATCTGCATACCGGAATATCATTACCTTCGATGCTATGTGCATAAGTATTAACAAATAATAATAAGTTATGCCATGAAAAATCTGGCCAATACTTGCAAATGGGTACGTTAGGTTTAGAAAAAGTTCCGAAAATCATGAATCGCAGAGTAAACCTGAATATATAATTATACCCATATTTCGAGCGCTCAAGTCGTGATTAGAGTAGGCTTGCGCGAATATAATTATAACTCCGTGGATACATATACGGATTAAGCCAAAGGTAGATTATGTAATGGAGATCTCATTGAGAATTCAGTTTATTGTCCACGCGTAGTTTTATATATTACATGATTATATATGCGTAAGGATCCAACGAAAATGTTAAAGGGGTTAATTTAATTATATGTAATATATATATAGTGGTGCTTCCCAATTCATTATACTAAAGGTTGGACCTATATATATATTATATATATAAATATAGGTGCTATATCTATATGTATATATATGCTCATTAAATTAATAGTGCCAAAGGCTATATATATGCAAGTAGTATATGTGGTATATATATATAATGACCTCTATATATACATATATATGTGGATTAAGGATATTAACAAGAAGGGTGTTATCTCTATATATATGTGGATACATAGATATATGTGTGTAATCTATAGGGGATTCAAAAATATATGGGTTGAATATATAAAATGTTAGGAGAGGTTATTGAAACATATGTATGTTCATATAGTCTATGATTTTATTAAGTCTAGAAAAAAAACACATCCCCTGATAATGTTCACTGTTCTTAGGAAGACAGAGATGCTAAATGGTTAGAGGAAACTTTATCAGGAGGGAACTAAAGTCAAAATGTTGAAATCCTCATTCAAATAATTAGGGGAATAGAGAGAAAACCCCAGTATATCGGGGAAAGTAGAAAAAAAAAATTTCGTTACTAGAGGTGTTACAAATGGTATCGGAGCTCAAGTGAAAAAAAATTGGGCTGTTGTTATTGTGCTCACTGAATTCTGAATATTATTAAACATTGTAGGGAGGAATTTATGTGGATTTGCATGATGAGTTTGCAACTCCAGATCCCAATGCCCCGGTAATGGCTATGTTGCACAGGCTGCAACGAGAATTGGCTGAACTACGAAGCCAGAATGACATGTTGTCATCATCCAGTAAGGAGCAGGAAAAGCTCATCAGAGAGCTAACTTCCCGGAACAGCCAGGAAGGCGAAGGTTCTGGAAAGAGAAAGATGGATGAGTCTGATGATGATGATGCTGCTAGACATCAACATAGACAGAAACAAGAATTGCAGGGGGAGTTCCGAAAGATCAAACCTCCCTCCTATGATGGGGAGAAGGAAGAGGATGCTGAAGCTTGGTTGCTGAATATGATCAAGTATTTCCAAGTATATGAATATGAGAGCAATCTGAAGTCCAGATTAACTGTGTATTAGCTACAAGGAAAGGCTACAATGTGGTGGGAAGAGACAAAAATGGTGGATGCCATTGATGAAAAGACAGTTACTTGGGAAGATTTCCAGACTAAGTTCAAAAGTCGTTATTTAAATGAACGATATTATGATGATAAAGCAAAAGAATTCCATGAACTTATACTGGGACAGCTCACTATTGATCTGTTTGTCACTAAGTTTACCAATTTACTGAGATATGTTCCTTACATTAGGGAAGAAAAAGCAAAGGTTCAAAGGTTTTTGAATTGCTTACCTACTGTATACAAAGAGAAAATTGAGTTTGACAACCCAAAAACCATGGATGAGGCTGTTAGAAAAGCAAGATTATGCTATCAGCAGTTTAAAGGTAAAGCTGAACAAGGGAAGAGCTGGCTGAACAAGGGGGAGTTCAAAGGTAAAAGACCAAAACCAGCATATCTAAGAAATTTTGGTAGAGATCATCAGCGGAAAAAATTCAATAAACCAAAAGAAAGCCAAACTTCTCAGTCCCAAGTGGCTTCAAAACCAGTAGAAGGGAACAATAAAAAGGAAGGGACAGTCAGAATGAAGGAACCTTTGAAATGTTGGGGCTGTGGAGAACCCCATATGATGAGGGACTGCCCCCATCGAAATATTCACATGATCAGCAGAGAGCGAGAGGCAACAACAGTAAATGACATAGCCAGAAATATACCAACTATCAGTGCAGCATTGGAAAACCGGCAAGCAGAACATCAAGCAACCATGGTGGAAATGGAGGGTAAGATTTCTGACCTACCTATTAATGTTTTGATTGATCCAGGTGCTTCTTTGAGTTACATTAGTCCTGGAATTGTAGAAAAATGTAAAATTAAACCTGAAAAATTTCAGCAGTCATGGTTGGTACAGCTGGCCACTGGGACTAAGAGAAAAGTCACACATAAGTTGCCCAAAACAACAATACAATTAAATGGCTTTACAACAGAAGTAAATTTGAACATATTGCCATTAGGATCCTATGATCTGCTGATAGGAATGGATTGGCTGGAAAAGAAGAAAGCTCTGATGAACTGCTGGGATAAAACCCTGCATTGTGTGGATGAAGAAGGAAAACCTTTTACACTAAAAGGGAAACCAAAATCCATTTCAATAAGACAATTATCAGCCTTACAATTAAAAAGAACAGCTAGAAAAGGATACCAAGTTTATGCAGTACATGTGGAAGAAATAGAACAGAGGGCGGAAGAAAATCTGTTGAATGAGTTACCGGTGGTAAGAGAATTTAAAGAGGTTTTCCCAGATGAGATTCCTCATCTCCCTCCCAAAAGAGAAATTGATTTTTCCATAGATCTGGTGCCAGGAGCTACACCAGTTTCCCGAGCCCCCTATCGGATGAGTCCGCCAGAACTTATGGAGCTGAAGATGCAGCTGCAAGAATTACTGGATAAAGGTTACATTAGACCAAGTGTGTCTCCGTGGGGAGCACCTGTTTTATTTGTTAAAAATAAGGATGGAACTTTTAGGATGTGCATTGATTATCGTCAACTGAACAAGTTGACCATTAAGAATAGATATCCACTTCCTAGAATTGATGATCTTTTTGATCAAGTGAGAGGGGCCTCAGTCTTTTCAAAGATTGACTTAAGGACTGGGTATCACCAGCTCAGAATCAAAGAAGAAGACATTAGCAAGACATATTTCCGAACCCGGTATGGACACTACGAATTTGTAGTCCTACCTTTTGGTCTGACAAATGCCCCTGCCACCTTTATGTGCCTGATGAACAGTGTATTGAATAAATATTTGGATAAATTTGTTCTGGTGTTCATAGATGATATTTTGGTCTACTCCAAAAACAAAAAGGAACACAAGGAACATCTGCGGATAGTGTTACAAACTCTGAAAGAAAATCAGCTATATGCCAAGTTCAGTAAATGTGAATGTTACAAGGATAAGATTCAATATTTGGGTCATATTATTTCTGAAAAAGGGCTTGCAGTTGACCCTGAAAAGATAAAAGCAATTAAGGAATGGCCAGTCCCAACTGATGTTTCAGCAGTAAGGTCATTCATGGGGATGGCAGGCTACTATCGTAGATTTATGGAAAGATTTTCTGCCATAGCACATCCCATCACTTCATTGCAAAGAAAGGGTGTCAAGTTTGTGTGGACTGAAAAATGTCAACATAGTTTCGAGCAGTTAAAACAAAAACTTATTTCAGCCCCTATATTAAAAATTGTTGATCCTGATAAAGAGTTTGTGGTATGTACAAATGCTTGCAGAGAAGGGATGGGAGGAGTCCTGTTGCAGGAAAATTCAGTCATTGCCTATGAATCTAGGAAACTGAAAATACATGAACAGAATTATAGTGCATATGATTTGGAATTTGCAGCTGTTATCCATGCTCTGAAGATGTGGCGGCACTATCTTCTAGGGAAAAAGTTCACATTGATGACTGATCATATTAGCCTTAAATATTTCTTTTCCCAAACTGACCTGAATGCAAGACAAGCCAGATGGCTGTCCTTTTTAAGTGAATTTGATATGGACATCAAGCATATCAAGGGGACAGAAAATAAAGTTGCTGATGCATTAAGTAGAAATGCTTGTCAACATTTAAACAGCATTGGGAGTAGTGCTCAGATGGGGATAGAGGAATTGGTAGGAAAAGCAGCAAATCAAGATCCCCACTATGAAGCACTCTTGGTGAAAGTACAGAAAAAGGATAAAACTGATTTCACTAAAAACCAAAGAGGGCTACTCTATTACAAAAACAGGTTGTATATTCCAAATATAGAGTCATTGAAAAGAGAAATTCTAGATGAATATCACAAACAGCCCTATGCAGGACATCCAGGATACCAAAAGATGTTAACAGCATTGAAGAAGAAGTTGTTCTGGCCAGGAATGAAAAGAGATGTGGCAGAGTATTTAAGTAGATGTATGGAATGTCAGTTAGTCAAAGTTGAGCATCAACATCCAGCAGGTCTTCTAAACCCTTTGCCAATTGCAGAATGGAAATGGGACACAGTTTCCATGGATTTTATAACAGGACTACCTAAAACCAAATATCAACATGATTCTATAATGGTGGTAGTAGACACTTTAACCAAAGCTGCCCACTTTATACCAGTGAAATCTACTTTCGGAACAGCTCAAGTAGCAAATGTTTTCCTGAAGGAGATAGTAAGGCTTCATGGAGTTCCCAAATTAATTGTTTCAGATCGAGATGCTAAGTTTACAGCAGCATTCTGGAAAGGATTGTTTGGAGGGATGGGTACTAAGCTGAATTTTAGTACTGCCTATCACCCTCAAACTGATGGGAAAACTGAAAGGACGAATCAAATTTTGGAGGATATGTTGAGAATGTATGTGATGGATAGACCATCAAAGTGGGAGGAGTATTTGCCTATAATAACAGTTACCAATCTTCTATTAAAATGAGTCCGTTTGAGGCCCTATATGGAAGGAAGTGTCGTACTCCTTTGAGCTGGAGCCAACCAGAAGACAAATTAATGCTTGGGCCTGATGCTTTACAAGAGATGGAGAGAATTGTTAAACAGATACAAAGAAATATCAAGACAGCACAAGATCGCCAGAAAAGCTATGCTGATAAGAAAAGAGTGCGCCGAGAATTCAAAGTGGGGGATCATGTGTATTTGCGCATCAAACCCAAAAAGAGCACACTTTATGCCGGAAGTTGTGCAAAACTTGCTCCTAGATATTGTGGGCCTTTTGAAATTTTAGAAAGGGTGGGACCATTGGCTTACAAGCTGGCCTTACCACCCCATGTTAAAGTGCATGATGTGTTTCATATTTCATTATTAAAAAGATATGTGCATGATGCTTCTCACATAGTTGATTGGAATGTTGTACAGGTGGAACCAGAAGGGGAGTTTCTGCCAGAACCGCTTCAAATATTGGAGCGGGAAGAAATTGAATTGAGAAACAGAACAGTGGCCAGAGTAAAAGTGTAGTGGAAGCACTTTACTGCTGAAGAAGCTACCTAGGAAAGGGAAGCTGAAATGATGGAGAAATATCCATTTTTGTTTAAGTGAACTCTGGTAGTTGAATAACAACACCGAGGACGGTGTTTATTTTCAGAGGGGGAATATGTAATACCCCCAATTTGTGTGTTAAATTTTTAAAGTTAGACATTTGAACTTTAAGTCCTAAGGGGAGTGGACCCCAAAGGATAAGTATGGTGTGAATGTATTTGCATATTTAATTTGAGGAAATAAATAAAATGATTGTGCATTTTGACCAAGATGAGAATTAGAGATCACTTGCCAAAATCCATGAGGATGGATAAGGCAACAAATCCCCACAATCTTTCAAAAATCCTTAAAAGAAATTAATTTAGATTCTGAGGAGGAATCTAAATTTCCCCAATGAAGAGGAGTAGTTGGGAAGAGGTAAAGAAAAGCTGGAAAAGCTGAGGAAAAGCATAAAATGGCTTTAAAGAAGCCAAAAATGGGAAGCCTAGGCTAAACAGGAAAGAAAGCATCCTGCTATTCTGGACGCAAAATTAGAAACATGTTTGGGGAATTATGAGCTTAAATAAGCTGCTCCTAAGAAGATCAGAGGTTGGTCTGTCTTGGGAGGTGATCTCAGCTCGGGGGTGAGTCCTGGGAGACAAAGAGGACTCTAAGGTTGGGAGGTTGGTCATTTGCAATTGTGGTATGTTCTGAAATTCTTGTTACTTTGTTTTATGATAGTATGAATTGGCTACATATAAAATCGAATTTTACTGATATGAGTGATTTTTAGTACTACATTTACCAGAGTCCATCCTAAGGCTTTCACCTTCCAGATTCCGGTTAGTTGTAGAACATATATCCATAGAGTAGAAACCCCAGAATTTCTAAACCGAAGTCGGTTTAAATCTGAAGTTACTTTGTCTCCACAGATAATTAAATGTTTTCTTATCTTATGTAGATACAAGGTGATATTCTATGCTCATAAGTATAGTAGAAAATATTGTAGCAGAACTGAAGTAAAGAAAGTAAAGACATCAGAATATGAAATTCAAAATTCTTCTAGATAAAAAGTAATTCTACTCTACAGTACTACTATAGCATTCATAACAATTATATGGGAGTATTCTAGCACTTATAGCCTTTATGGAGTCTATTGAAATTTAAATTCACCTCTAACCCTTGAAATAAATGGTATGGCTATGGATTAAATCTATGATTAATGAACATCATCAAATGAACTATTGAATACATGTATAGGCATTTAACAAAAATACATATATGTTAACAAGAATCAAGATCTAGCGCAATTAGGTCTTTTTAACCTCGACTATAAATAAGCTATATACACATGAATGAAACCTATATGTCAAAAAGGAGATAGGAATACGAATATATATAAAAACCATATATGTTAAAAGGAACCATAAATACGAATCATATATACATATGAATAATATATGTTACAATGGGGAAATAAATACGATTCATATATATATGTGAATAATATATGTCACAAGGAAAAAATAAATACGAATCAATGGTGTTAAAGGTAATGTATATATGAATCTTACGGTCAATTAAACGAATGCATAGTCAAAATTTCATTAATATGGGGTGATTAATTAAAACAATACGTTTTTGGCCTCTGTCAAATGAGTCCCGCGGACTGTAATGACGTTTGTAAGCCACGGCCATTGGGGATCTGTTAATGTGATATAAAACGAACAGTGGGGAAGGATACAACGATAATACGAGGTATGAGTACCCGTCTCTAACCATAATCATTACCAGACCGCGTGGAGATTTTCACAGTTCTAACAAAAACTATTAAGAGACTGCGTGTAACATATAAAGGGCTGACTATATGATTCACACTGTATATTAACTTCCATGCAAAGTAATTGGATATGCAGTAAGATATAGCGTTAAAACATCACAGAATACGAAATTCTTACCTCTGTTCGCGAAGAACGCTGCTATTATTAAACCTATCTAACCACAGAATTAAATCGCGTTAGTGCACAAAAACTACTGATGGGAGAGTTCGATTCATTAACCGTTATGCCAAGAAAAATGAAACGAAACAGATTGAAATATAGGGAGGCGTATCGACGCCTTCAACAGAAAAATAGATAAACGCATACGCTGTGTAAAGAAATGAGATCACCGAAGTATTAAGTCTGGACGCAAAGAAACCCAGCTAACCAGCTAGGGTTTACATCATAACAGTTTAGAAAATTTGGATAAAGTGAACCACAGTGAATGTGTAAATTAACCATAGCGTCGTAGGAGATTAAGTCGAAGCTTAATAAACACCAGAGAACCGGCTAGGGTTCTAGCCTGAGATGCCGACGCGTTGTCCTCTCTGCGAAACCCAAACAGAAAAGAGTGAGATATTGTATTATCTACTAACCCACGAAGAAAATAAACAAATCTAAGAACGTGAGGGAGATAACAGCGATGGGATTCAGAGATATAAAATAATCGCTGATTAAATTGATGAAACCCTGTATGGAGACCAACAACAAACCAGAAACGATGAATCATACCCTCAACCACCGGCTAAGAGAGTGGGAAAATGAAAAGATTCTGCACCCAGAAATAATAGGAAAGATCGGATGAACCCAAACTGCGCAGGAGCTTCAACTTAAAAGAAATTCCTATAACCCTAATTCCACTACCCCAGAAAGATCAGAGAATCCCCAGGTTGAGTGCGGAAAGTCGGCCACGTCGACAGGCTCGTACTAGGCGACATTAAGGCGCGCAGTGGGGGTATGGAGAAGCTACGCCCTGCATGTACAGGAATAGAGTACTAACCCTAGAATTGTAATTCTCCGAGGCAGGACTCGGCTCTTACAGTACATGGGTGAGCCGACATGTCAAATAGCAGAACCACCCGTCAAACTCATACTAGGTATGAGACGAGATACGCCGGCAGTCGGTACTCTCTTCTTTGGAGTGAGACGCCAGTTCTGTCTATAGAGAAAATTTCATACGTTAAACACAGTGTAACGTGTATACTACGCTCCAGAAACAGTACGCATGAGTCCGCCAAAATGCCTGCATTGGTTCAGAACCGTAATCATGAAAAACCGCCGAAAGATGCACCGGATTGTATATGATTTCAGCATCGCCGATCTGCATAACGGAATATCATTATATTCGATGCTATTTGCATAAGTATGAACAAATAATAATAGGTTAGGCCGTGAAGAATCTGGCCAATACGTGCAAATAAACAATACATAAATGGGTACGTTAGGGTTAGAAAAGTCCCGAAAATCATGAGTCACAGAGTAAACCTGAATATGTAATTATACCCAGATTTCGAGCGCTCAAGTCGTGATTATGATAGGCTTGCACGAATATAATTATAGCTCCATGGATACATATACGAATTAAGCTAAGGGTAGGTTATGTAATGTATATCTCATGGAGAATTCAGTTTATTGTCCACGCGTAGTTTTATATATTACATGATTATGTATGCGTAAGGATCCAATGAAAATATTAAAGGGGTTAATTTAATTATATGTAATATATATATATATATATAGTGGCGCTTCCAATTCATTATACTAAAGGTTGGACCTATATATGTTATATATAAATATAGGTGCTATATATATATGTATATATATGCTCATTAAATTAATATTGCAAAAGGGTATATATGCAAGTAGTATATGTGATATATATATATATATATTGACATCTATGTATACATATATATGTGGATTTAAGGATATTAACAAGAGGGGTGTTATCTCTATATATATGTGGATCCATAAATATATGTGTGTAATCTATAGGGGATTCAAAAATATATGTGTTGAATACATACATATATGTTAGGAGAGGTTATTGAAACATATGTATGATCATATAGTCTATGATTTTATTAAGTCTAAAAACACATCTCTCGATAATGTTCATCGGTTTCAGGAAGACAAAGAGATGCTAAATGGTTAGAGGAAACTTTATCGGGGGAGTCAACCAGTTAAAATGTTGAAATCCTCATTCAAATAATTAGGGGAATAAGAGACATTAGGGGAATAAGAGAGAAAACCCTCAGATATCGGGAAAGTAGAAAAAAAAAAATTTCGTTACTAGAGGTGTTACATATATATATATATATATATATATATATATATATATATATATATATAAGTTTTAAAATTATATATATATATATATATATATATATATATATCTGAGGAAGATGACATCAAAGAATTTGACCAAGGGAAGCAATTTCCAAATATAAAGTTGTAGCTCGACGCATTATGGATATCGCTCGATGCACTTAGAATATTTATAGACACACTATGAAAAAATTTGAACACATAAAAATTGAAAAATGTAATAAAAGTCAAGGAAGTGGCCCATCAAGTACAATCAAGTTTTTTTATGAATGGAAGAACACAAAGGAAATAAATAAAACAAATTTTTCATGGTATCTTGAAGAAAATGAAACCGATAATGTCATATATATCTATCTGTTCTGTGGTATGGTTCAATTAGGTGAATCATATGAGGTGATGGGTAGAGTACGAGACATATGTTTGGTTCCAAATACAAACACTATTTATGTCTTGAAATAATGACTAATAAACATGAAAATATTAGATATCATCTATCAAAGTTCAAGTATGAGACAGATGAAACATCTACAAAGTTGTGTGCAGAAATCGCAAGAAACATTGAAAATAACATTGTAAGTATTATTACTTATATTTGTATTATACATTATTATAAGGATCATTCAATTTTGTAAAAATTATTGATCATTGACATATTTTATTTTGTTTCACAGGATTTTGTTGAGCCTATTTCAAACATGATTTAGGGTCTTTTTTAAATGGAGCCAAATGTTATGGTTGTGATTGAGACTTCCCACACATAAAAAAAATAAGAAAGGATAATGAGGCAAAGACCAATAGCTCATGACACTTTAGTAGTTCAAAGAGGGCATCAACAAAGAGTCACTAAGGTGGGTCAATCTAGTAAACCTAAACATGTTTCTTTTGAAGATGTGGAAGATGAATCTGAAAATTATGTTAGCATTAGTGAGGAGGGGATTAGAACTATTGTGCAAAAGGAGAAAAAAAATCGAACACCAAAAATAAAAATGGCTAAATAAGTCTCTCTTCTAGATGATGATGAAGAGCTTGTTTATCAAAAAAAGGATATGTTAACTGGTAAGAAGAAGAAATAAAATTTTGGTCAACTTGTAAAAGTCATGAGTAGTAATGAAGAACAAAATGAAAGCACTAAAGGAAGCATACACATCATAACACCATGTACCATGTTAGAGGATGGCATTATTTAAAAAAAAACAAAATGCCATTCAATATGGGTTGAGGAAGAATAAATTAATTTGTGGTGGTCAAACATTTGAGCTTAATGTCAGCCAATTCTATATGCTAGATGAAGGACAATCTCAATATCAAATTAGAAAATAAAATCACCTACATTTACATAATATGAAAACATTGTCCAGGTTCAATCCATATGTGCATGTGGTGGATTATGTGGTTCTTATTGATCCACATCAGGTTCCTAACAAACAAGAATTTCAAAATACACAATTTTTTTATTATAAATATTATGTAATTGGAGGGTTTGGTAGAGGCTAAAAGACAGTTGATTGAGGAATATCCCAATAACTATCTTATCCAAACAATGAAATTTATCATTTACATTGATTTAATAGAAACATAATCAAATTTATTGGCATTGGATCATAATGTAGATAATGAGTACAGAATGAAAATGAATTTCATCCAAACGGTCAGATTTATTCATAATTAATTCATAGAAAACTGTGGTGGGGATAAGACAACAGTCAGTCTAACCTTTCTAAACGAATTTTTAATAGAAGCAGGTTATCAAATTGATGAAAAAATCAAATAAAAAATGGAAAAATGCATTCAAATATATTCAGAAGCATGGATAATATTTTTCAGTTTCCATTTAAAACTGGGGTGATATGGGAATTGACTGGTGATATTTGTTAAAGGTGGGAGAATATTTCCATAAAAATTAGAAGGTTAAAAAGTGTAGACCCATAATATGTACCGAAAGTAGGGCATGCTCTGAAATGAAGAAAATTCAAGAGGATATGACTATCACACCTTGGAGAACAATGCAAGGAGTGAAGGATGGTAAACTAGTAAATTCAGTACTATCCCATGTGAAGTTAGGTGAATTATCAATGGAGGAAATCCTCGCAGAATTTTATGAGTATGTTTGTTGATTTTTTTGTACTTTTCCTTTGATTATAATTTTCTTTTAAATAAGACATATTGTTTTTGGTATAATTTGTTATACATCTCACTATATTTACAGTTTTAAATTTATTTATTCAGTTAGAATATTTATATGAAAATACGAGAACATATGGTTAAAATGTTGAATGAAGACAGTTGGGATGATGTTGTGCGCAACTACCCAGAGTCAAGTTCTACAACAATATTTAAATATTTTTACATTGCATTCAATAATGTATGTTGATTTATACATTAATTTTATTCATATGTAAACTATTTTTATTTTATTACTTATATATATATATATATATATATATATATATATATATATATATATATATATATATATATATATATTATGTCAATAAAATGTCGAAGAAGGATGAAAATGGAGTACCAGATACTTTCAAAAGCTTTATTGAAAAGATTAAGTTGGAAAAGATGAGAAAGAAATATCTTATGAATGTTTAACTTGATCCTAGTCTTAATCATTTCATTTTGAATGGGCTTGACAATATCCATTATCAAATAATACTAGGTGATTTTCAAGACATTGCAAAACTCATACCTAAAAGGGAATATGCCTTAGTTATTGCAAATATTCCTCATGGTTTTAATTTCCTGAACATTGAAAATGATAGTGAACCATATTATTATCAAGATTTTAGTAAATTGGTTACGGGATTTCAAGAAGTCACAACATCACCACTTTAGAGATTTGTGACATTTCATTCAGAAACACAATTTTCAATGTTATTAACAAACTTCATGGGGAAAAAAAAAGTCAAGTATACATCTTACATGGTAAGACATTGAAATTGTATGTTCGATTAATATTAGAATTTTTTATTTATGTACAAATTGAAATTTTACCATGTTATGTTACACACAGAAGCCAAATATTCTTTCTTCCGAAGATCATCCTATTATAAATGATTATGAGTTCATCCATGTTGAATGTTGGACAAAAGCCGATATCTATAGGCCTATTCTTCTGAATCAAGTAGATGGGAAGAGTCATAGTGAAGTACTGGTTCGTGATGTTGTTGTAAGAAAACTAACATATGAGGATAAAGATGCAAAAGGAGATATAGTTAACATTTATCAAAAAATGCAAGCAATGGTTAACTATCTTATAGATCTATGTTCAAATGAAGGAGATTAGGTTTTGGATTTATTCTCAGGTTCAGGTAAGTTTTATTATAAAAATTGAATTTAAATGTTTTATTTTTTAGTTTTTATGTGTTTATACTAATTTTCTTAATTATTTCTTTTGTGCTTGATGATTAGGTACAATACTAGCATGTTGCCAAAAGAAAGGAAGAAATTGCATTGCCATTAAGAAAGGCCCAATGCAATGCAAATTTATTCAAAAAGAAATAATGCTCTTCAATTTATTCCATACACAATTCAAGAATTTGGTTTGAGGAAATGGGATTTTAATGATTCATGTGTGGCAAAAAGGGCAAATGAATCTCAACCACCATTATATCGAATGATTAGAAAAAGACACTTTAGAAGATTTGCAGACATAAAAGATCCATTAGAAGATGACAATGACCAAACTGACCAAAATGAAGTAGAAAATGTTGCATAAGAAGACATTAATGATGTTCTAGAAGATATTGAACATGGATTATTTGATATTATGAATTAGCTTTAAGTTATGCTTGTAAATAAGGCTCAATTTTGAGAGCTATTAATCAATTTTACTTCTAATGTTTAGACTTTGATATTTTATTAGAAGAATCCTTATTTTTTGCAAAAGAACCTGTGATTAATATTAATTTTTGACATAAAATTCATAATTCTTTTTTTAAAATATTTTCCCAAAAAAATCGTCATTTAACATGCTTTTTTTAACAAAAGTCTCAAAATGTGTGTTTTTTTTTTCATATGATTAAAAATATATTTTTTTTAGTGATAATTATTTGATGTGCATTGAAATATTAATTGACAATACATAAACATATAGAAAATCCTAACTTTAAAATATTGACCCTTTTTTTATTTTTTTCACTATCTGAAAAAATAAAGATTTCATTACAAAAGAAAATTTAATTTTTTTTTTTTAATACGCTTAAAAATACACATCTAAGGGAACAAGAAGAAATTAGAAAATGTATAGTGTCAAAATCAACCCTCTAAAAAAAATTAGGTGATTCTACATCACCAATTTTCAAAATTGACATGAAAATAATGACATTAAAAAAAAAAGGCATAATATAATTTAAAGTGCCAAAACTATGCTCCAAGAAAAGGATGATTCTACATCACCACTTTTCAAAATCGAGTGCTTTTTTTGCTACCTCAAAAAAAGGGGTATTAGGTAATTTTTCGTTGATCGTTAATTGTGTTAATCCAATTGTTAGATTTTCTACATGGTATCAGAGTGCCAGGAATCACAATAGAAGAGAAGAATGGAGTTCGTTTTGAACAGATTCAAATTTTTAGTTTTATTCTTCAGGATCCAGAAGCATACTAAGATGAATTTCAATGGCTTGAGACTTGAATATGCCCTTGAGGGAAATTATAATTACATAGCATGGAAGGACAAGATGGAAGCAGTGCTCGAGGACAAAAGACTGAAAGAATTCATAGACAATGATATTCCCCAGCCCGCAGCAACATATGCTCAAATTCTTGATGCATAGAATAATAATGTAGAAAAGACGAGAAGGATATTGTTAGAAGGAGTTTGAGATCATATTGCCCTGCGTCTCCATGTGAAGGAAACTCCATATGCTATGTGGAAGGCCTTGATAGATATGTTTCAGAATAAAAGCGACCACAGAAAGTTGGTGTTGAAAGACAAGCTCAGAAATATCAAGATAGAGGAGGGCGAGTCGATACCAAAATACTTGACAAAGCTCTCTCAATGTCGAGATGAACTTGGAAGTGTTGGTGTGGTAGTAGCCTAGGATGAATGGGTGAGCCTAGCTCGTCTAGTCCTTCCCAAGAGCTGGCATAGTTACCAGGACTCTGTGAATGGGAGGGAGAAGCTACTAGACATGGAGCATTTGTGGTTTGACACGGTAATAGAAGAGATAAGGCGGAGCACTAGAGACAGGACCTCCTAAAAATACAAAGAAGATGATTTTTCATTGGTCGGAAAAGGAAAGAAACAATAGGGAAAGAAGTCCCAAGGTGAAGAGGGCAAGAGAGACTTGTCCAAGATCAAGTTTTTTCAATGTCAGGAGCACGGGTACTATGCCTCGAATTTTCCACAGAAGAGGGCAAGAAATAAGGAGCCTGCAGTTGCAACAGTTGGATAGCTAGCTTCATAGTTCGAGCTTGATTTTACTCTCATTGCATGCATGGCCAACACTGTAATGGGATGCATGTGGTATCTAGACATTGGTGCCTTGTTCCATATGAAGGGGAATAAAGATGTCTTCAGTGACTTTTAGGATAACGACTTCCAGCATAACATAGATTTTGGAGATGATGGGAGGTATAAAACGACCGACATAGGTACAATTACCTTTCAGAGGGAGTCTGGCTCCTCTCTTAGACTGAATTTTTTTTGTATGTTCCAGCACTAAAGAAGAATCTTGTCTCCGTAGCTGTTTTGGAAGATCATGGCTATGATGTCATATTTAGAAAGGGAAATGTGTTTCTTAGATACATCTCCACAGGACCGATGAAATATATCAGTGCAAGTGTTAAGAACATGTATGCTCTCAAGGTCGAAGATACACAAAAATATTTGAGTAGAAAAGTAGAGGTTAGTGGGTTGGTTGTTGAGAGGGAGCACAAATTACCTCTCAAATTGCAGCCTCAAAAGAAAAATAAAAAAATTGTGGACCAACCACATCTGGAGAAGTAGAGAGGAGACCAAGTGGAGGATTCCACTCAAGTAGATACCTCCAGGAGGGGGAAACTTCAAGCCAGATGGGCTAAGGGACCACATGCAGCCCTATCTCCAGGTCAGAGGTGGGGCGATGTGCAAACATAAACCCAAGAGAATAAATTTGGGCAGGATCCATTGAGATGGATTGTCTCATGGATCAAACATGGAAATAATGAGCCCATACTAGCTAGTAGAAGGAAGGATCAGTAGGATTGATGCAGTCACATGTCAGGAAGACAAAAATCAGAGTGACATATGTCAGATACTGCAGCGCAGATCAGGGTTGGCTGTAGTGCAGAGGGCACATATGCAAATTTAGCAGCACCATAGATTTTCCAATAGAAAAAGTAGTATCTAGCAACATTCTGAGACTCTCATGACATATGGACTATATTGGTTCAATTGTTTTAGAGGATATTCAGTTTCAAGAGTTGAAGGAGAAAACAACACTAGATATGTGTTGCATGTAGAACATTCCAAAGGTACCAGATTGAGATAGATTGAATTCATTTCTTGATGAGAGGGAGTGTTGAAATTTACAACAAGAAGCATTGAAAATGGCAACTAGAAATGGAATCTAGAAAATGGCACCAAGCCTATGGCACCATATGAGGTTTCTGATTTAACTTTCCCTTAATTAAATTGGAACAAAAATTGTAATTTCATCTAATGAAAACTTGTATTAGTTAAATGGTCAGGAAGGCTTAGTTAGCTTAGTAAATTCGAGTTAGAGGTCGAAGAGCAGGAATGTAGAGTACTTTCCATGATTTAAGGGAGTCCAGTAGAATCATGCATGAGTTGTAATTAGGTAACTTAATTAATTGAGTTAAAATCAGTTTAACTAGTTCTAACTAAGATATGAGCTAGTGAGAGGTGATGTGAATTAAGTCTGATTTAATTCATAAAGAGTGATCAATCATTTAGTTGATTGATCACTATAAATATTTTTTTCATGTTAGCTCTAACGAAGACCCGGTTGAGGCTGAGTTTAAAGGGAAGATATTTATCAGTTGCACTATTAGAAAATTTTACAAGTCATGCATGAGGTCATCGGGAAGGCCTTTAAGGATTGCACAATAATTAATTGGTATTTTCCTAATTAATAGGGGCTAAATTAGCCCAAGAATTAAAAATATTGGAACAAACTTGCTTTGACCCCAAGCTAGATCCGAGCTAGATCAGAGTAAGAGAGTCAGTAGAGTGCAGAGGTTTCTCAATGTGATTAACAACATTGTATTATTTTGGGATCTTAACCACATGAGATATACATATAACGTGGTTTTCAGCAGTTTCCTTCCCCGGACAAATATTGTGTTGTGCGATTGATTTACTTCATTCTTTTACTTGTTATGTGATTGTGTGATCATGTTTTATTTCTGCAAATTG
The DNA here is from genome assembly GCA_034641835.2 of Pinus albicaulis. NCBI lineage: Eukaryota > Viridiplantae > Streptophyta > Pinopsida > Pinales > Pinaceae > Pinus > Pinus albicaulis. The sequence goes on from CM076576.1 coordinate 722,395,811, forward strand.
TAGAAGGATTCAATATTTTCTTTTAGTACATTATAAGATTGGATTGAATTATGTTGTTATATTTTATACAATTTAAATACTTAACATTCCTTCCAAATTTCTTCACCATACCCCATACCCCTTCTTTTGCGTTATGTTATTAACCATGCTTTGACATCCTACATTATGATTGAAATGTAAAGTCAAAAAAAAAATTTGAGGCTTCATATATAATATAAATCTTTTTATCTTGTGTGTTTAATTTCAACTAAAACTCTTTCTATGGATTCACATCATGAATTCAAAGTATTAGTACTTAAGTTAAGCTATCTGATTTTAAAAAAACTTAGACTATATTATTCTAACATATTTTGCTATCCTAAATTTATCCTAAATGACACTAAATATAATTGTGAATAGTGTTTCCTACCTTGACCTTCCATTCCTATCTTTTAATAAGTCAATTACAAGAAGAATTATTTATTTTTATTCCCTTTAAATATTTTCTCAAATTGAACATTAGTATGTGAAACCTTATAAAAAATTATACTCACCACTACATTATAAGCATGTCTTGGTTTCAATTCCTAATTTTCAATGGAAATTATTAAGCATGTCTTACCTTCAATTATTAATGCTCAGTGGAATTCTTCTGATCTCCAACATTTGTGTATCTGCATGTTATACAATGTATGTATCATTTTCCCATCCTACTAATTGAGGATATTTGTCGAACTAATAATTTATTAGGGGTTTCTATACAATTTTTTTTTGTTGAATAATGAGATCATAATACTTTTTGACTACATTGTGTTAAACTAGAGACATTGGGAAACATTTTGAGAATGTTGTAACATCTCCTGGTAACGTCCTAGAAAAATTCATGGAGTTAGGAATGTTTTTTAGCATTTAGAGATGTGTAAATTTGTAAATTTATTTCTATATTCCCTCCATTACCATTAGAATATTCATCATAAAGACATGGAGAAATATTTAGTAAAAACCTAGTGAGTTACAAAACCATTTACTACAACTGTTGTAGCATATTAACTTAAAATTTTGAATGTAACATTACGTCATTTTCATGATTATTTTAACTCAGTTAGTTAATCACATTATTTATAATATAACCATCACATCATGTAAGGAAGTCACAACAATAAGTCACACCATTAGACACCGATATAACCTCGAAACCCCGTAGGGTGAGAACCAAAAAACGTTTTTTATTATTAAACACTCGTGAGGGTGGTCACCCCTCACTCAATGGTTTGTAAGGGAGTCCATCCCTTAACCATTGTTCAAAATAGTACAAATAATTTTCATATGAATTGAAGCATAATTATCTATAACCCAGTACAATCATCATGATATAATTTACCTATGAAGCATGAATATTAATTATTTGTAACATGGTTCTTGGCATCTGTGGATCATCTGACAGTTGGCATTCCTAAATCTGCATGTGCCAACAAATATTAATCTACCAAAACAATAAAATTTAATTACCCTTTGCACAAGTCACCATCATTTCTCATCGTTGTTGTCATCACCACACTTGATATCATTATCAGTTAAAACATAAACTATTAATTAACCAATAATGGATCTTTAGTAGTTACACTTCAAAATCTATTCATGTGCATGCATTAGTAACAATAAAATCACTATCAAGCACCATTTTTCTGACAAAATTCTAACATAATCCTGCATGCGCTTTCATATTCTTTCCAAAGGAAAGCTAAGATACTACATATTGTTCTTGTGCATGAAAATGCATAACGAGCTTCCAAGAGAACTAGCCCATAAGAAATTTTATTTATTTCCTATTATTATGTTTTATTTTCCAACGGGAATAACACAATAAATTCTATACTTATGCATGTGAATGCATTTTCTTATCCAAAAACATCTTTTCCATGGGATATCTATTAACAGTGGCTATTATAAATAAAAATTCAAGATCTATTCCAAACAATGTTAACACAATAGTTATAATTTATTTCATGCAACCACTTATCCTCTCCAACAAAAAATAACATGATAGCTTGTTCTTCTTGCATGTGAAACATATATTTCTTTCCAAACTAAGCTAACTAAATCTTGTATGTAAATATAAACACATTTATTTTCCAAGGGATCAAACACATAAAATTTATTCTTTCATGCATGAAAAGAAACAATTTCCTCTTACCAAAATATCTAGCCTAATACTATATATAATATTCTCCCAAAAGAAAAATAATACCATAGCTAATCCTTTTAGGTGTGCAAATGCATATTAATTTTCCCAAAAAAAGGCTAACAAAATAAATACTATGTCATTGCATGTTCTTTTTCGCGAGAAATCCAATACCAAAACTATACTTTTCCATGCATGCAAGTCTATATGTTATTCTAAATAATCTTCCACGGGAATCTTAACATAATAAAACATAGTATTACCAATATTCCTCTCCATGAATCTAATCAATAATATATACAAGGACATACTTTTTCCTTCTCTTCTTTTTGAAGAGTTCTAACACAAAAAAATACTTGCTTGACAAATATATATATATATATATATATATTTCCAAGAAATTTAACAAACTAACTATTCTTTTTCCAAAAGTTAGCTAACTCACTAGCTATTGTGCATGTAATATGAAATATTTTTGTATCATGTCACACATCATACAAATTTGACATATTTCCTCAAGAAATAACATGAATAACAAATCATTCTCAAATAACTGAACTAATGGTATTTTATATAAAGGTTGTATGTGAACTATTCTAAAAAATTTACTCACATATTCATTTCTAGTAGATCAAATATCCTAGATATTATTCCTAAGCACATAAGCACATATTCTCTCTAAGAGTCTAATATTTCTCTTTAAAAATTTAATGCATATGCATGATGAAAACATCCTTGGTAATCATTTCAACGAAATAAATTAATTCATTTTCAATAATTACTAACATATTTTTTCTATTCTTATCATGCTAACAAATCAAATGAAAACACTTTGTTATACTTTGTTTTTTTGGTTTTAGCTATCAACTTTGGGCGCAGATTCCGAACATTTGAAACTAAATTTTTGAAAAATAAAAGAGGTTATGTTTGGGAATGGGTTCGTTAAAAAACCTCTTTCATTTTTTAAACATGTTTCAGGGTTTGGAATATTCAAATGAATATTTGCAGTCCATTTTTCTAGATTTAAATGTTAAATAATTTCATTTTTTGTCGTGAATTTTGTACACTGCTTTCGAGAAGTTGAAAATGATTTTTTTTAATATGAAAGAGGCTTTTCGCGAGAAAGGTATTATTTAAAAATACCACTTTATATTTTTACAGATATATCATGGTTTGGTAGATACAAAGGCATATTTTGACCCGATATTCCAATAACTCATTCAATTCACACAATTATTTATCCATGAAAATATTTTAAGAATTCAATGAAAGAAAAACATTCATCTATGCATGAAATTCCATGGAGTTTTTCCCACGAAAAGAATCTTGACTTTATCATATGAAAATTTTCAAGAAAATAAATTCAATTACTATTTCTTCATGAACCATGGGCGAACAAAATAATTTTTAAATAGCATAATTACTTCCCACCTTCATCTCTCTTGGCTTCATTCTATATGCATTCTTTCATTCATTCTCATATTTTCTCATAGGATTACAATAAGTAGAATTAGGAAAATGCAACAGATTTTCTAAATCTAAAAACATTCCATAAATCACCAACAATTCACTCCATAAATCATATTTTTCGTAAATCCTAGAATCACTCCATAAATCATCCATAAAAAACTCCACTAACTATATTTTTCTAAACTCTACAATCATTCAATAAATCATCCATAAATCTCTCATGTTTTGTTTGGGTAGATTTTCTTTTGTTTTATGGACAAAATATCACTTATCCATAATTTTTCTAAAGATACGACTTATTAGTTCTAAAACTAAAAAATATACAAACTTGGGAATATAATTTATTTATATAGAAGAATATAATTGATTTTCAATATAAGAATTAAGAATTAATTCTTGTAACATTATTGTAATTAGAAATTAGAAATAATTCTTGTAGTATTCTTGTAATTATGAATTGGAAGAATATTTTTCTTATAATATTAATATAAGAATTAATAATATTTAATTATTCAAAAAGAACTTATTTTACTAGTTTTTGTGGTTTCTTATGCAAGGGATATTACTATTGTTGTAAGAGTTTCTTGGAAACACATACAATATTAGTGTTTGACCTTATTTTAGGGAAATGTACATTCAGGAGCTATAATATTTGAAAGTTATAGATATCTAGTACTTTTGTGTTCACATGAGTTAGAATAGTTTTAGAATTGTTGTCTTTTGATGAGAGGAGGAATCTCTTTGAAATTGATTTATCAAATAACAAAAAGTTATTTTTGCTATGGAGTATATGCTATAAATATATGAAAAAATCTATCAAATGTTTAGATAAAATTTGGTGAAGCAAATCTATGTATGAATTGTAATTTTATAAAAAAATTATTGATAGCTGAGGTGGGAATTGGGAATTCTCAATTTTATTAACTCCATGCATAACCATTATAAACGTAATAATCATCAAGAAACTACATCAAATCATGATATGAAATAACAAAAAACCAAAATAAGAGGAGGAAATTAAGTGTAATGAAGAGGAAAAAAATTATAGGTATATAATAGACTCTTAATTAAATAATAACTCTAACATGTGATAACATGTATCAAATATGGTAAATGAAGTTCACTCTATACAATTAACACTTTTCCAAATTCAGGAGCCACAAATCATATGTTCATAAACAAGAAAATGGAGATAAAATATGAAAAGGAATTACAATAGAGCATGTATAATCTGTGAATGTTTTCAAATACAATTTTCACCAAAATAGACATATTAACGAAATGGTAATTATTATACATAAACAACTTAGCAATCCATACGAAAATTAAAGTTCACACCATTCTGGTGACACTAATAAAATCAGCATGTAATATCTTACTTCAGAAAATAAAAAGTTCCATCGCAATTTTCTAACCCTCCAATGTTCATCCACTTGCATTTAAATCAGAAAATTACCACTTTCCCCGTTATTAAAATCATAACTAATTACATAAGTTCGTTCTCTAGCCATATATAAATATAAAAAAATATAACTTAAGCAATTTCTATCCCTATCCCCGAGAGCAACACGAGAAAGAACGTGGTTCCTCAAATTGTCTTTCGGTGACTGAGACAAATTAAGGCATTCAATGAAGGTCTTCAAACCTTTTTAATTTAAGTCAAAAATGACCATTTCGACTGGAAGAATAATCACTTCAAAATTGATTTATCAAATGATAGAAATGTATTTATCTGACAATATATACTACAAATATATGAAAAATTCTATCAAATATTTAGATAACTTTTGGTGAGGAAAACATATGTATGAATTGTAAGTATATAGGAAGTCTATTAATAACTCAAGTTAGAATTGTGATTTCTTAATTTTACTAATTAACTCCATAAATAATCATTCCAAACATAATATCATCAAGAAACCACATCAAATCATCATAATATTTGACAAATACAAAAATAATCAAATAACATCTCAATCTAAGAAATCAAGTGTGATAGTTAATTTGAAAAATAAAATTATATAAAGAAAAACTAAAATTACTTGACTCTTAATTAAATAGCATGTATCAACTAGTACAACCACATTTAATTAATTAAATGTAATTTTTATATGCTGATATGTATATATCATATTAATAAAAATTAATATAAATAACATTAAATATTAAAAATAAATATTAATATTATTAAAAATTAATAATATAAATAATAATTATCTTAATAATAAATATTAATACTATTAAAAAAATTATTATAAAAAATATCTTAAAAATATAAATATAAATATTATTATTTAGTTTAATAATATTATTAAATTAAATTATATTATTACATATTATTATTATTATTGTTATATTATATTATATGATTATATACTATCGTTCTTTCTTGTCGCCTTCAAACCCTAGAAAAATCGACGAGTTGTGTGGAAAACCCATGGTGATTTCCATCTTCAGTGGAAAAGTATTCTTTCAAACATCTGCGGTGATTTTATTATTGATGTGGTGATTTTATGCAATACCTCTATGTTGCTTCCTCGCATTGGTTCTACGACACTCAATACAACTTTAATAGGTGCATACGTTCCCACTTACTCTCCTCTTTTTAAGTTTTGCTTATTTACACTATGGGTATTGCCCCTCATATTTTTAAGCCCCCTCTAGAAAAGGGAGACCAAGTAAAATTACCCTAGAGAGTCTTTATGAGTACATCAAATCTTTAGAAAGATAATGAGAAGAAAGAGAAATTTTTTTTACCCTAGAGAGTCTCCCACACTCTCTCTTTTTCTTTGTTCGAGCAACAATTTAATTGACTTTTTTTCCAATCATGCTTTGGATTAGAAAGGAAGCTTAGTGAATGAAAAATGGACCTAAACAATTCCCGGTCAACTCATAAATGCATGTCTCACTATCACACAACGAGACTACTCCCCCACGACGGGTGAATGATCTTGATGATTGTCACAATAATCAATATGGTATCATGCATGATTGGCCACCTCTTCCAACCTTCACTTCGAACATAGTTCAGCCATCCTAGATTACATGCTAAGGTGTTTCAAACCTTTATGTTCCTTCTAGTATCATATGCAGCCTCCTCCTACACTTGCTGGATAATGATTACCATCAATCATCATTTAAATAAGATACTGATTCCCATGGCCCAAAGTTGCATCACAAAACATGAGTTTCCTCTTTTAGGTACCTCTTTGACCTTTACAACTGTTGTCCTTTGAGATAACCTAAGGTCGATAATCTATGCGAAATAATCTAAAATGTTTCTTGTTTTTGAATAGTTGGACGACCAGTGAACAATTTTCTGAAACAAGTGATTTAACTTACAAAGATCCTTGATAAAATAAAAGGCTATTATTTAAATACATATGGTTAATTTGATTTTAAGTGGGATGGATAGAAGAATGTAGAGAAGTATAAATGATTTAATATTCAGATACAGTATGTTATCATTTATAAGCATACATTATGAAAATTATGTTTTCATAATTAACAAAATATAATCAAGTCATAACAGGAACCTATGTGCAATTAAATTTGAAGAGGAATTTAAAATAACATATAGCTTTGTAAATTAATCTCTTAATCCAACTACAACTTCACAATGAATCGAAAATTAAATATTCACTTAAATTTTCAATTGGATAATTGTTAATGAATTAAATTATATGAGCAATACATAATGAAAAACAGAAACACAAGCCATATGAAGTAAATCCATAATCCTTTATTCAATAAAAAATGCTCCAGCTATTACAAATCTCTTTGATAACTAGCTCAAGGGTGCAACCTCAAATACTTCCATGAATGAAGTATTTAAACAAAAATAAAGTTACAATAAATGCCTCAGTGACAAGGCAAATATTTCTTGAAATTTAATAGAAAGAAAAAGGAATTTGATCCAAAAGAAAGAATTTGTGTCTGGCCCTGCTTTAAAGGAAAATTGTTGCTGAGTGGAGACTATTCTGTTATTGCGTTGGCAAGATGACTTGTCTTCTAACCCTGATATTCGCAAAGCTTCTCCCACCGCTCCTGATCTAGAATTGAAACTTTAATAACCCTACAGTAGATTTCATCTACCTAAGTATACTTTGCGAAAGTGGGTTTTACAGTGAAAATATGTTTTATCTCATGATGAATAAAATTGATATTTTCAATAACTTTATAAAATGGTTTACCTGTCATAGAACCTTTAATAGAAGACATGGATTCAGACCTTATTGTTTCTTTGAGCTTCTTCATATAATCTTTCTTGGGCATTAATTTATCATTTATAACAAAGAGTGAGGGCAGAAATTTTTTAATCAATGCATCAATTCTTGAGAGAAATCTTTTGATTGCAACATCAAGAGTGTGACACTTCTCTATTAACTGCACTACTAAGATCTTTTTTATCATAACTTTATTTACCTCAATAATTGTCTTAGTCCTGTCATCTACCCCTAGCTCATCCAGTTCTCGGTTGTCCTTAGTGTTTAGAAACTTTATAATTTTGTTGGTTGTATTAGGAATTTCTCCCAGTTGAGTATTTATATCATAAATTAGCTGGTTTTATTTTTCCACTAACTCCTTTTTCTCAAAGATGATCTTGATACATGGCCAGATTTCATTAATTTCTTCAATGATGTTGTTCCAAATAAATTCTTTGACATTACCAAGAGTGTAGCCAGTAGAAGCTTCAATGGCTGATTTATTCCATATTTATACTTGGTTCTGAGCTCTTTGAAGCTCTAATGCATGGAAAGTGTCATACTTCTTTTGTTGATCCTCTAGAAGTTTCACTTGGTCCTGTAACTTCTTTATTTCTTCAATCTGCAAGGTCATATTTTGGAGTGTAGAGGCTAACTGGTTTGCAAGATCTCTTTACTAGTGGTAGCAGATATAGAAGTGGGAATAGTTGTAATAGCAAGTGATTCTGAAGGAGAAGCTTGCTTGGCTAGTTTCTTGCCTTCTTTAATCCACTTCTCCATCTATGTTTCCATTTGCTTCAACTTTGTTCTCTATTCTAAAATGAGCTTCATCATGTCTGCCTTTTTTGTCTTTGTCTCTTCAATCTCCTTAGCTAAATGATCTTTTGTTGCTAGTATTTTTAACTGCTTCCTTAAAGCTGAAATATCTGCATTCGTTTTCTTAATCAATTCTTATACAGCATTTACATTTTTTGGATGATAACCCAGTTTTATCACCAAATCTTCCAAGGTTTTTATCCTGGTATCTTTGGCAAAATTTAAAACGTTTTCCATGTTGATTTGTGACTGGACATTTGCTAGTGTGACCTGCAACTTAGATAAAGTCATAGGAGTGTTAGTTACAATGGAGAAAATCATCTCTCTAGTTTGTTTATGCATCTCCATTTGATCAATGGGATGTATGTCCCTGACATCAAACTCAAGAGATATATTCTTATAATCTGATTCTCCTTTGGGCTGAGGAACTTGTGCTTGAAGAAATTTCATTAGCACTTTCCTTTCTCTGAGTCGAAGGCTGACAATAGCCTACTTTGGGCACCTGAAGTTTGTTTCCAAAATTGATTGTATGTGTTTATCTTCAAGGCTTCATTTTTTAGTTTGACTTCCTTGAATATTTCCATGGTGCTTTTCTCTGGCTCACTTGAATTTGATGTACCTATGTGCATAATCTAATGATGTTTTGTTGTAGTCATGGAAGTGGTAGGAGACTGTGTAGACTACTCACCTATTAATGAAGATATAAGAGGCTCATTAGTATTGATATGATTCTTCTGCTCTGAATCTTTGCTAAGGCTTAATATGGAACTAAGCTTAGCCTTATTTTTCTACATGATTTTAAATCCCTTGCTAAAGATATTTGTTTCTGAAGGGGATCCTTCTTCTCTGTTCCTTTGGATGTCTTCACTTGATTTGTAGGAGTGTGCAATTTTGATGAAGATACTTGTTGTTCTTCTACCTCATTTAATGTCTTCTTTATCTATTCTGGCTGGTGCTTATAGTTCTCTATTTCTGGCTTTGGTGTGTGAAAATAAGGAGTAGATTTGGTTTCTACCCTTAATTTGGAAAATATCCCTAATGGATCATATGACCAAGTGAAGCTAAGATCAAACTACATTTTCTTTAATAATTGGTTTGCCGCTGCTCCTGCTTTCTCGTTGTTACATATGAATGGGCCAACCTGTTTTTTTATCTTAAACTAAGACTTTTTCTTGGAAACAAAAAAATGGACCTGATCCATGTTGATTATCTACCTGATGATTTCTAAGGCAAAAATCCTCATTGGGAGGAATTTTTGCAACTTATATGGTTGCATATCACATCCAAAAACTCTTATTTCTGTGTAGTTTTCATATAAGTACCAATCTCCTATTTGTACCTGTTTTGAGAACTATAAAATATTTTGGATTTCTTCACTAATTCTTGGTTCTTCTCTGTTGTTTAAAAGACCAATCGTTGGGTGAACAAACATATCAATGAACTATTTATATGTGAACTCATTCTAATCTTTCATAACCAGGGTGGTCCAGAAAATGACCGACTTCTGGTCTCTTTTTTCATTTAGTTTCTACAATGAAAATTTCATGTTGTCCCCTTGAAATTATACGAACGTGTAGACTAAGACATAGGTATATTGAAATACCTCTTCTATGTTGAAATTTACCAACTTTTGATGAATAGAATTTGCAAGGAAATGATTGAAATTGAACACAATTGAAGGTTTGACATCATTAGAAAAGATTGATAAAAATCCTATAATGGCCTCATCTACATATTGATCAGAGTAGTATCCAAGAAGGGAAGATAGAAAAGTGGGTATCTACCTGGTTCTCTCAAGGAATAGGGATGAAGGATAAGGAGGCTTTTTCTTATCAAATGAAACATCTTATGCTAGGAATAATTCTAGAGTTTGGGTTCTCTTAGTAATGTCTAATTTCTGGTATATTTCAACCAGAGCTTAATGAGAAAATGGGTTACCATTGTCAGCTATAAGGGCTAACATCATTTGATCAATAGCCTGAGGGGTTATGATAAACAAAACTTGTCCATTAGAATTGGTTATGGCTCTCTGGCTTGGAAAATATGAGGCATGGAATTTCCTAATGCAATCAGGAGTGTTGTGGGTAGCAGGAAAGATATAATGGTGTATGTTTGATTCCCAGAGCTAGATTTCATCTGACTTCTCAATCCCTTTATCTTCGAGCCAGAAATACATGTCAAGAATATCAATATCAGAAAGTGTTTCAGAAATTTTGTAGTCTCTATCAGCCATAGGGACATGATGAAGGTCTACAGAAGGAAAAATCATAGGATTGATCTTTTCCTTGTGTCCTTTATCCTTGGGAGGCATGATGGCTAAGGCTCAGAGTGTAATTTGATAGTAATGCAGAAAATGAACAAAGAAATCATTATAGACATGGAACAGAGAGGATAGTTGGAATGAGAAGGCACTGGAAGCTTGATAATGCCTAGTTTTCGGAGAATAACCTACAAATAACAACAATGTAACCTGTAAACGGAAACAAGAAGATTTATATAGCAATGTAGGCTTCCCGTTGGTGGTGCGGGTTAACGGTTAAGTTAATTAAAAGCTTAACAGACTATTAATGGAGATATGTTAGTTCAACAGGTGAATAAGGTGGTAGATGAGGTGGCGGCAGTGGAATGGTGTGGGGTATCAACGGTCAGATGAGTGGTATTAGAAATCAGCTTTCGGAGGGGCAGTTGAGCGATTTATGGTTTCACGCCTAGGGGGTCAAAAAGCCTTAGATGCTGACATGTATTAGCAGGTTGTTTTAAAATACTGTCGAGTTTGGACCCTTCCCCCCTGGTGATAAGGTTCGATTCATGAAGGGGAGCCAAAAGGCTGTGAGAGCCGTTGGATGCCGACATGCGTGAGCAGGATCATCAGATGTGTGGGAATATGGTAGTGATCCGGATTTATGTAGGATAGTTGGAATGAGAAGGCACTGGAAGCTTGATAATTCCTGGTTTCTAGAGAATAACCTACAAATAACAACAATGTAACCTGTAAACAAAAACAAGAAGATTTATATAGCAATGTAGGCTTCTCGTTGGTGGTGCGGGTTAACGGTTAAGTTAATTAAAAGCTTAACAGACTATTAATGGAGATATGTTAGTTCAACGGGTGAATAAGGTGGTAGATGAGGTGGCGGCAGTGGAATGGTGTGGGGTATCAACGATCTGGCTTTTTTTTCTCTTTCTCTTCAATCTCCTTAGCTAAATGATCTTCTGTTGCTAGTATTTTTAACTGCTTCCTTAATGCTGAAATATCTGCATTCTTTTTCTTAATCAATTCTTATATAGCATTAACATTTTTTGGATGATAACCCAGTTTTATCACCAAATCTTCCAAGTTTTTTATCCTGGTATCTTTGGCAAAATCTGAAACGTTTTCCATGTTGATTTGTGACTGGACATTTGCTAGTGTGACCTGCAACTTAGATAAGGTCATAGCAGTGTTAGTTGCAATGGAGAAAATCATCTCTCCAGTTTGTTTATGCATCTCCATTTGATCAATGGGATGTATGTCCCTGACATCAAACTCAAGAGATATATTCTTATAATCTGATTCTCCTTTGGGCTGAGGAACTTGTGCTTGAAGAAATTTCATTAGCACTCTTCCTTTCTCTGAGTCGAAGGCTAACAATAGCCTGCTTTGCGCACCTGAAGTTTGTTTCCAAAATTGATTGTATGTGTTTATCTTCAAGGCTTCATTTTTTAGTTTGACTTCCTTGAAGATTTCCATGGTGCTTTTCTCTGGCTCACTTGAATTTGATGTACCTGTGTTCATAATCTACTCATGTTTTGTTGTAGTCATGGAAGTGGTAGGAGACTGTGTAGACTGCTCACCTATTAATGAAGATAAAAGAGGCTCATTAGTATTGATATGATTCTTCTGCTCTGAATCTTTTCTAAGGCTTAATCTGGAACTAAGCTTAGCCTTATTTTTCTACATGATTTTAAATCCCTTGCTAAAGATATTTTTTTCTGAAGGGGATCCTTCTTCTCTGTTCCTTTTGGATGTCTTCTCTTGATTTGTAGGAGTGTGCAATTTTGATGAAGATACTTGTTGTTCTTATACCTCATTTAATGTCTTCTTTATCTATTCTGGCTGGTGCTTATAGTTCTCTATTTCTGGCTTTGGTGTGTGAAAATAAGGAGTAGATTTGGTTTCTACCCTTAATTTCGAAAATATCCCTAATGGATCATATGACCAAGTGAAGCTAAGATCAAACTACATTTTCTTTAATAATTGGTTTGCCTCTGCTCCTGCTTTCTTGTTGTTACATATGAATGGGCCAACCTGTTTTTTTATCTTAAACTAAGACTTTTTCTTGGAAACAAAAAAATGGACCTGATCCATGTTGATTATCTACCTGATGAATTCTAAGGCAAAAATCCTCATTGGGAGGAATTTTTGCAACTTATATGGTTGCATCTCACATCCAAAAACTCTTATTTCTGTGTAGTTTTCATATAAGTACCAATCTCCTATTTGTACCTGTTTTGAGAACTATAAAATATTTTGGATTTCTTCACTAATTCTTGGTTCTTCTCTGTTGTTTAAAAGACCAATCGTTGGGTGAAAAAACATATCAATGAACTATTTATATGTGAACTCATTCTAATCTTTCATAACCAGGGTGGTCCAGAAAATGACCGACTTCTGGTCTCTTTTCTCATTCAGTTTCTACAATGAAAATTTCATGTTGTCCCCTTGAAATTATACGAACATGTAGACTAAGACATAGGTATATTTAAATACCTCTTCTATGTTGAAATTTACCAACTTTTGATGAATAGAATTTTCAAGGAAATGATTGAAATTGAACACAATTGAAGGTTTGACATCATTAGAAAAGATTGATAAAAATCCTATAATGGCCTCATCTACATATTGATCAGAGTAGTATCCAAGAAGGGAAGATAGAAAAGTGGGTATCTACCTGGTTCTCTCAAGGAATAGGGATGAAGGATAAGGAGGCTTTTTCTTATCAAATGAAACATCTTATGCTAGGAATAATTCTAGAGTTTGGGTTCTCTTAGTAATGTCTAATTTCTGGTATATTTCAACCAGAGCTTAATGAGAAAATGGGTTACCATTGTCAGCTATAAGGGCTAACATCATTTGATCAATATCCTGAGGGGTTATGATAAACAAAACTTGTCCATTAGAATTGGTTATGGCTCTCTGGCTTGGAAAATATGAGCCATGGAATTTCCTAATGAAATCGGGAGTGTTGTGGGTAGGAGGAAAGATATAATGGTGTATGTTTGATTCCCAGAGCTAGATTTCATCTGACTTCTCAATCCCTTTATCTTCGAGCCAGAAACACATGTCAAGAATATCAATATCAGAAAGTGTTTCAGAAATTTTGTAGTCTCTATCATCCATAGGGACATGATGAAGGTCTACAGGAGGAAAAATCATACGATTGATCTTTTCCTCGTGTCCTTTATCCTTGGGAGGCATGATGGATAAGGCTCAAAGTGTAATCTGATAGTAATGCAGACAATGAACAAATAAATTGTTATAGACATGGAACAGAGAGGATAGTTGGAATTAGAAGGTACTGGAAGCTTGATAATGCCTGGTTTCCGGAGAATAACCTACAAATAACAACAATGTAACCTGTAAACGGAAACAAGACGATTTATATAGCAATGTAGGCTTCCCGTTGGTGGTGCGGGTTAACGGTTAAGTTAATTAAAAGCTTAACAAACTATTAATGGAGATGTGTTAATTCAACGGGTGAATAAGGTGGTAGATGAGGTGGCGGCAGTGGAATGGTGTGGGGTATCAACGGTCAGATGAGTGGTATTAGAAATCATCTTTCGGAGGGGCAGTTGAACGATTTATGGTTTCATGCCTAGGGGGTCAAAAAGCCTCGGATGCTGACATGTATTAGCAGGTTGTTTTAAAATACTGTCGAGTTTGGACCCTTCCCCCCTGGTGATAAGGTTCGATTCATGAAGGGGAGCCGAAAGGCTGTGAGAGCCATTGGATGCCGACATGCATGAGCAGGATCATCAGATGTGTGGGAATATGGGAGTGATCCGGATTTATGTAGGAACGTAATAAAATACAGAAATAGACATAAACATAGAGATGCAGTAGAAACAATACTTCATTATATTAATAAAAGAATGATTGAAATAACGTATCTCTGAGAAGATATGTGGTGGCTACAGACCTCTAAAATATGTTACAATGAGGCTAAAGGGCCTATTTATTATTTAGAAATAATGGAGAACTCTAAACATCCAAAAAACTAACCCTAGGAGATGAAGCGCCAAAAAATATGAGCCCTGTTTGGGTAAATTAGTGTTTCAACATCCTAGGGATGTAAATTCAGCATATGATCTTTGTTTGACACATATCATACCTCGTTAGAAACATATGTCCAAGGATTACAACTTTTAATGTGAGAAACATCATTTCATTGACCCATCTTGCTCCCGGGTTTCCCAAAAAACATCGTTTAGGGCCTCAAAACTGCTTCAGAAGTTTAAGACCCGAAAAACTGCTAAAAATAGTAAGTTGTGCTGCAACTTAAAAACTGAAAGAACTGATGGTGGGGATTCAAATGGAATAGGTGGGTGGCCACCAATATCCACCTGGATCATTAAGGCCCCAAAACGGCTCTGGGAGTGTAAGACCTGAAAACTTGGTAAAAATAGTAAGTTGTGCTGAATGTGAAAAGCTGCAAGAATTGATGACACGGGTCCAAATGGAATAGGTGGGTGGTCACTGATATCCACCTGGATCATTCCTCCCTCCTTACGAAGTAATGGTCCCCATTTCATTGATATCCTCCATGAGATGAGGCAAATTCTTTTGAAGTGGGTATTAGATTTGTCAAAGATGTCATGGAACTCCAGGCAGACATGCCGGAAGTGTTTAGTAATTTTGGTTTCTTTATCAGCCTTAGATAGTACATGTGTGGATTCTGTATATGTAGTTGCAAGAGGTATGACAACATCAGGCGACGATGCGTCAGGGGTCAGATCAATGGAGTGCTTGTCTTGACAGTGTAGAGGAACCTCTGTGAGTGAGGAGAAAATGTCCTCGTAGTCCTCCATGACTTTGTCCATTTTCTGCATCCATGCAGGGGAGCCCTATTTTGATGTTGTGGTCACAATATTCTTCTTTCCCTGTGAGCATTTTTAAGGAAAATAAATTTCCTGGTTTGGGAAACAATCTTACTGCATTGTTTTGCAGTAGTCAAAGAGATTACAGGAGGCGGTAATACCTCCGGTATCCTGTACAAGTTATTTCCCAAAGTAATAATAACAGCACGAGGCCTAGAATCATACACAACATGTCGCCTCCACAAGTATGGTTGTCCCAATAATACATCAACTACATTAAGAGGAGCAACATCACATAATACCTCATTTGTGAATGGCTTGATATTGTACGGAAGGCGGCACTATTGGCGAATGCGGATATCTCTCCTTGGGTGAAGCCACCCGATGGTATATGGCTGCGGGTGCGGTAGGCCAAGCTGCTTCACAACCTCTTCTGAAATGAGGTTCTTTTGGCTTTCGCTATCGAAAAGGAATTGCAGTGGAGAACCCTTCACCCACATATGTGAATGGAAGAGGCACTCCTCCTCCTCTAGATCCTTGGGATGCTCCCTCTAGATATTGGTGGTGGAAACAATGGCACTGGGATTTGCATCAATGATTTGCTTCCCTTTTTCATTTCCTTTTTCTGGTTCTAACTCAGGATCAGAAAATGCATCTGATTCGTGTGCCTTTAGTCTGGCCACCAATGATTGTTTAGCCTGACACTCGTTTGTGCTATGAATGGGGTTGTTATGAAATTCAAACCACTTCCCTATGTCCTTATTTGGATTTGTGGTGTTGTTCTGAGTTGCCCTGCTTTGGCCTTTCCACTTGTTCTATGGTTCGGGGGCACCTTTGCCTAGCTTCAAATTCGTAGATCCAAAGTCTCACTTCTTCTACTTCAATTTCTGCTCGATCTTGATGGCATAGGAATATTTTGTGCCAAGCGATGTAATGTTGAGGAACTCCATTTCGTCTTGAACGTTTTTGTGTAAATAGTTGTGATACTTGAGCACCAAATGTCTCTCTAAATCATTAATACCCAACTTTGTGTGCAGGGTATGGAACAAATTCGTCAATTCGTGCACATCTTAATCCCTTTACTGCCATAGCATGGTCCATTGGATGTATTTTTCCTCATAGCTTCCCACGGGGTAATATTGTTCCTTGATGCCATCTTGGAATGAATTCCAATTGGGTGTGGCCGAGAATAGAGAGGGTTCCCCTTCATCGTCTTTCTCACAATAGGTTTCCCACTAGTCTTTGACATGGGGAGCACCTTTGAGGAGTGCAAAAATAATCTTTTCTTGGTCGGAGAAATCATGGACCGAGAAATACCCTTCCAGCAAATTCAACCATCTATCTACAGCGTCTGCATCTATTTTGCCTTCAAATACAGGAATTTCAAAGTTTACCTGTACCTTGAAAGGAGTGGCACCTCTAGAGTCGTTGTTGGAGGCAGATCCACCATAGGTGGGCAATCGTTGAAGGATCCAAGAAAATTTATCCATCATCGCATTCCTTGGTTTCTCGAGGACCTCCTCAAGCAATATTTTGATAGGATCTCCTGCTCCCTCGTCTTTCTTTTCTTCCACCATGGGAGGTTGTCGGGGTTTGTTAGTCTAATCTTGCAAGGGTTCAACCAGATCGAACCCTAACTCCTTATACCCTGACCGTGTTGGGGACATGCAAAGAAAAATAAAGAAAGAGTAGACCGCTCTGATACCACTGATCCAAATTTATGGAGGAACGCAATAAAATATAGAAATAGACATAAACACAGAGATGCAGTGGAAACAATACTTCATTATATTAATAAAAGAATGACTTAAATATGCTTACAGACATAATGGAAATAAAAATAGATAGGGTTCTGGTAGCGTATCTCTGAGAAAAGATGTGGCAGCTACAGACCTCCAAACTGTGCTACAATGAGGCTTGAGGGCCTATTTATTATTTAGGAACAATGGAGAACTCTAAATGTCTAAAAACCTAACCCTAGGAGATGAAGCGCCAAAAATATGGGCGTCGTTTGGGTAAATTGGTGTTTCAACTTTCCGGGGACGTAACTTCGACATACGATCTCCATTTGTTGCATATCATACCTCATTAGAAATATCTATTCGAGGAGTATAACTTTCGATGTGAGCAACATTGATCCATGGCCCCATGTTTCTCTCGGTTTTCCCAAAAAACGTCGTTTAGGGCCTCAAAACGGCTCCGGAAGTTCAGGACTCGAAAAAATACTAAAAATAGTAAGTTGTGCTGCAAATTAAGAACTAAAAGAAATGATGGTGGGGGTTCAAATGGAATAGGTGGGTGGCCACCAATATCCACCTGGATCATTAAGGCCCCAAAATGGCTCTGGGAATGCAGGACCTGAAAACTTACTAAAAATAGTAAGTTGTGTTGAATGTTAAAAACTGCAAGAATTGATGGTGCGGGCCCAAATGGAATAGGTGGGTGGCCACTGATAGCCACCTGGATCAGAGAGGATGGTAAGATGTGATGAGGTGGAATGGTGGGGCCGGGTGTTAAATAAAGTGTCTGGAATAATATAAAGTGGAATGATTTAGGGAAATGAAAATAAAAGGAATGAATGGCAGGATATCTTAATATGGTGCTAAAACTTAGGATATGGGTTAATAATGCTTGGGTTGATGTTTAAACCATATAAATCTCTCCTTTTATGGACGCAGTTAGACTAGCAGCCAATGAATTTTTTAAAGAAAAAATGAAGCTTTCATTTTCTTTTTTCTTCCCTAAAATTTTATTTTGATTTTACTTCTTTATTTAGGGCACCTAACACCTATAATTTTATTGATATCGATGCCTATAAAACATAATAAATTTCCTAACATTTTTTAACTTTTTCATTATTTTGCATCCATAGCCTACCTTAACATTTTCAAAATTATTTTGACTAATTATGCTAACTTATCAAAACTAAATAATGTTACAACATCGATTCCATATTGGGACTTCTTCCCCCTATGGGATGTAGAGAACAAGCAAATCCAAAAGCCTTCTCCTCGAGCTATGGATTCTTTGTTGAAACAGATACTCACTTGAAATTTTCAAAAATAAATAAACTCTCCGAATATTTACAGATGTTGAGTGAATGGAGAATAAATACTGAATATAATGTTTCAAGTACTTCCCATTGATTGGCAATGAGGAATATTCTCCTTCCAAATTCTGTAGGATAAATGTATTGTTCCCTTTGACTTTGCAATGTTGAATGGAAAATACCATAAGTTGTTAAATTTAGCATGTTTTCCTTTGTATTCTCTCCTTGTATCCCATCTGAGCACAAGGTCACCTTCCTTAAAATTTATTTCTCTTGCTTTTCTATCAAACAACTATTTCATCTTGTTGTGGTATTTTCTTAGCTGATACTGAATTTCATCCCTATCTTCATTCAACTCAATAATTTGGTTAATCCTTCTTGAGAAATCATATTTCTTCATAAGATTCCTGAAGATATCTCATAACAGGTAAAGCTAAATGAATAGGAAAAATTACTTCCTTACCATAAAATAATTGGAAAGGAGACTTGCATGTTGATCTCTTAAGAGAAACTCTGTTTGCCCAAATGGCGTGGATTAAAGGTTGTCCCATCTCTTTTTATGATCTTCAAGAGTCTTCTTAATTACCTTAACTAAGCTCTTGTTGGAAGATTCTGTAATTCCATTACCCTGAGGATAATATGATGTAGAATGATGTAGTAGGATTGAATATTTTTGACAGAACTCTATCATTTTAACACTGCTGAAGGCTGCTGCATTATCTCTTACAATTTTTTGAGGACATCCAAATCTTGATAAGATATTCTATTCAAGGAATTTTATCACAACAGTATCAGTTTCATTTTTAACAGGTATGGCTTCTACCCATTTGGTAAAATAATCAATAGCAATTATAATCCATTTGTGTTTATTACTCCATTGTGGATGAATTTCACCAATAAAGTCCAACCCCCATTGTAGAAAAGGAGCATAAACTGATACTGGAACCAAAGGAAGTGCTGATAGCTTTTGTTTCCCTACAAATAATTGACTTTATACACAACCCATTACTCTTGCTCCAACTTCTTTGAAAAGTGAGGGCCAATAAAAACCTTTGTTCAAGATTTTGTAGGTTGCTGCTCTCCAGGCATAGTGTCCACCACAAAATCCTGCATGGAATTGATCTATAATTCCCTCTGTTTCATTTTTAGTTAGAAAAATAAGAAGGATATTTAGAGGGTCTTTCTAGTATAGATTAGCATTGATAATGTAGTATTTTATTGATTTGATCTTTAGAGCTTTGCGACTGCTTCAGATTAAGATCAGTTGGACATTGAAAATCTCTGAGAAACTGCACAATATCAGTATACCAATCAGAGAGTAGATACTTCTAATATATGTGAACAAGAATAGATTGATCTAAAGGAAGAGGTTCTTGTGGGTTCTCTCCTTCCATAAGAGAAGGATGTTCTTGTGGATTTTCCTATGATATTAAAGAATTTTCTTATGGATTCTCCCTTGACGTTGAAGGAGGTTCTTGTGGATTCTCCCTTGATGACATTTTAGCAACCAGATTTATCCCTAATACTTTGCATTTGGATTCAACTAATAATTTGGCCAGGCCTTGGCCTTTTACTCGCTTTGTAGTTTTAATCTCAAGGTCAAATTCAAGGATTTTAGCAATCCATATTCCTCTTTTTCGATCAGTATCAGGCTGGGTTAAAACAATTTTGATAGCATGATTGGGAACATAGGCAGTAATGTGTGAATGCGGGACATAGGTTCTAAAGGTCTTGAGGGCTTGAATTAAGGCATACGCTTTATTTTCCGCAATATCATACCTAAGCTTATAACCCCTCATAAATTTGGAAAAGAAGGCTATAGGTTGGTCATCACCATTGGAGTTATTTTGTAAAAGTATAGTAGCTACGGTTGTCTAGGATACAAGACAGAATATGATAAAAGGTAAAGAATAATTAGGACTAGCTAAAGTAGGGGTTTCAGATATTGCCTTTTTTATTTGATCGAAAGCATACCTAGTTGGAACTGTCCATTTGACTTCATTGTTTTTCTTTAGCATATCAATTATGTGCTTTACTATCTCTGCATAATTGGGGATGAACCTTCTAAGAAGATTAATCTTTCCAAGGAAGGTTTGAATATGTTTCTTATTCCTTGTTAGAGATAGATTCTGAATGATTGATACTCTCTTTGGGTAAATTATAACTCCATTCTTAGAGATTATATGCCCTAGTAATTTCCCTTCCTTTACAACAAATAATATTTCTTGGGATTTAGGGGTATGCCAAATTTCCTGCTCCTGTTAAAAACCTTGTTGAAGTTTTTTAGATGATTTTCATGAGAGTCAGAGAAAACAGGTAAATCATCCAAATAAATAACAGTAAATTCAGGAGTTTTACCTACAAACGCTAGATCCATTTCTCTTTGAAAAGTGGCTCCAGCATTATTTAAGCCAAATGGTATCCTGGCGTACATAAATGTACCCCAAGGAGTGGTGAAAGAAGTTTTCTCTTGATCAATTTGACTAACCATGATCTGGTTGTAACCTAAAAATCCATCTAGCATAGAAATCCTACTTGATCCTGAAACTTTCTAAAGTAAATAATCCATTTTAGGCAATGGATAATTATATTTTAATGATTCTTTTTTTAGGTTTTGGAATTCTACACATAGCCAAATCTCTCCATTATTCTTCCTGACTGGAACTAGGTTAGCTACCCAATTAAAATACCTTAAAGGTAAAATGATATGAGAATCAAGCAGCTTTTTGAGTTTCTTTTCAATGGTTGGAAGTAGTATGGGGTCAATTCTTCTTAATTTCTGTTGGAAATGTTTTTCCTCTGGTTTTAAAGGAATCTTATGCTCTATTAAAGTTGTATCATAAGTTTTTAATTTGTTATAAGACTAGGAAAACACATCTTTGTAATTTTTAAGAAGATTCAAGTATTTGAGTTTCACATCCAAAGGAAAAGTTGATGATAACTTAACATTCCTTATATCATCTGAAGTTCCAATATTGCATTCTTCTATTTCTTCTTCAGGTGATTTAGACAAAGGGTTTTTAGAGACATCATTATCATCGAATAGTTTTTCCAATGGAATTAATCCTTTAGGGATAAAATTATTAGATAATTGAATGATATCATGATCAATAATTTTAGAATTAAATGAATTTTCTGTATTTTGATGATTTAATTCTTGAATATCTCTTTGGTCTTATTCAATTTTCAGATTTGAGAATTCAATCTATGACTTGAAGGAAAGACTTTAATTGTTCATCATCTTCAAAAATCTGCCAATTTTTAAGGTTATAAGGGATTGATGGTATGTATTTAAACTGAATTTGGTACTCTAATGATATTGGCTGAGGAATTTTGAAAGATATTGCTGAAACAACAAGTGATTGAGAATGCATATTTTCATCTCTCGGAATATCAGTTATGTTAAATCCAAGGAAAGAGTTTTCAACTGTATCCCAAACTTCATTTCTATAGGATCTAAGCCTTGGGTGTTTAGTTTGACATTGGTTTCTAACCTACTTGACTATAAGCATAGAATCAGAGAAAACACTCAATTTTTTAACCTTTAAACCTTTTTCCAACTAAAGACCAAGAAGAAAAGCCTCATACTCAACCACATTATTGGTAACCTCAAATTCAAGTTTACATAACTGAGTAATTTTTTCTTTGTTTGGTGAAATTAAAACCATTCCTTCTCCTGCACCTTCCTTTGAGAAAGACCCATGAAAATAAAGTTTCCATATATCTGATTCTACAATCTCTCATTTAGAAACTATATTTTCAATGGAAAGTTGAGTGTTTGATGATTTTTGGGAAGATAACTCAAACCAACTAAAATCCTAATCTATTGCATAGATAGGGTGGTTTTTTGGTTTATTAGCTTTATAAATAGTGTGAAGGAATCTAACTTCTCTATATAACCTTAAATGCTCACCTCCATAGACTGGAATAGTAGCAAAAGACATGTCCATCTGAAGTGATCCCCCAAGTTTAGTACAACATGATCTAGATAGAAGCATGCCAAATTTCAGTGGAATATTAGTAACGACAATGTCTAATACTATACTCTTGATAGGTATTTGGGCTAAGGTCACAACTAGATCTTTGATCAATACTAGACATTGTACTTTCTTTGAATCAAAGGTGTAAAGATCATGATAGGAATGAGTAACTTGTAACTGAAGCTGGTCCATGATTACCTTTAGCATAAGGTTGTGTGAAGTACTAGAATCAAGCATACAGTTATACAATAAAAAGTCATGAGTCTTAAAGGTCACATAAAAAGGTGGGACAATCTTATCGATCATATTAGAACTAGGTCCAAACATTACTGAGGGCTTTTCATATTGCAAACAGATAATATCTCCCTCATCATCTACACTAGAAGACTGTATCCATTTAGACACTTAATTTTTATAACCAGGATTTTTGGAAAGTTCTGCTAAAGGTATAGAAATCTTAACCCTTTCTAATTCCTTTTCAATATTAAAATTTGTCCAAATGATTTTATCAAATGAAACAGTTTCAGTGGATGTCTCTGTAGTCTGAGGTGTTGGAGTTTGTGTTTGAATAGATTTTATTGCAGGTTCAATGATTGTGGTAGATTTTAGAGGTCTACCTGGGCGTGATCTTGGTCTTAGATCATACCTTTTATTTAACTCTGAAATGAGAAATTCATAAAAAGCTTGGTATTTTGAAATTTGAGTATCTTCTTGCTCTTGTTCCAAAGACTGTGATGAAGATGGAGGGACTATGGCTATTTTCTCTATTGAAGAATCAAAATTATTGATATCTTATGTGATTATAGGGCGAGTATCCTATGAATGTTGTTCATAAATTAACAAAGGAGGTTGAATGTTTTGATCTGGTATCTGAAGAATCTGAAGTTGAGAAGCTCTCCGAGATTGATTTTGATTTTGATTTTGAGGTCTGACAACAATTTGCTGAGAAGATCTAGGTTGTTTTTCAATCTTAGAGATTCTATTGGAAAGGTTTCTAAGTAAAGATGTGATTTCATCAATTTTATGATCTTTAAGTTTAGATTTGGAAGAGGATGATTCATCAATCTTAGATTTTAATTTTGTTTGTTATTTCTCTTCTTTAGCTTTAATTTTACCAAAAGATGACCTATTGGCTTCTACCTCAATAGCATTAGTATGCATGTCTTGTAATGTGTTAGAAACTCTCTCCCTTAGAATAAATACAAAATCATCATGTAATTATTTAGAAAATATAACCTTTGCAGCTGCTACTAGAGGTTTACAATTAGCGGGCATTTTTTGGTAGAGTTTTCTAAATATCTTAATAAATTCAGCAACTAGTTCACCAAGATTTTTCTTTAACTCTTCAAATTTAGTGAGAAAATAACTAGCATCTTTCTTTAACCCCCATTTGTTTTTAAGGATAGTTATAAGTTCATTCCATGATCGAATAGAATTAGCTCTAAGTTTCCTAAGCCAGATCCTAATGTTACCTTCTAAAGACTGTACAAATAATCTCATATAAACATATTCATGCTCAATGTTCATATTATCAGTGAAATCTAAGAAGGTTGCTATATGATTCTCTATTGAGGGACTTGTTTCTCCATTAAATCTTGGTAAATGTTTAAGATATCCATCAGAAAATATTCCTAAGATGTTAGGAAGAATAAGAGCAGCATACCTTGCTTGTATAATGGGTTGAAAAGCCATTTTAGATGATGATGAAGATGATGATAAAGATGATGATGAAGATGTAGGTGAATGAGTATTATAGGATGGAGGAGAGTGTGATGGATGAGGAGGAAGTGAGGATTCCAAAGGGATTCTAACATTCAACTTTTGAGCTGATGGTGTTAGATATTATTCCTTATATTCAAACAATAGATTAGAATAGATAGAAAATGTCTCTTTTTTCTTAGTAGAGGTTGATGGAATGGAATATTAAAGTGGAGTGACAAAATATACATGCTTAGATTCATGTAAATGTAAGCCTAATTTTGTCTTATATGTAGGTGAGTCTAAAGGGAAGGATGGAACTTGATATGACTCAAGTGATTCTGTCAACAAGGCTAACTGAAGATCTACTCCTTTTGAATAAATTTCAGAAACTCTAGGAGGTACTTCAGTCGAATCAGGATGGGATGATATTACTGAAAAGCGGATTTACAGATGAAAACTCTTCAGGGTGTAAATTTGAAGAGGAATAAGTAGAAATGTTCTGATTTATTCTTAAAGAGGCTTCTCTAATAAGTTTTTTTGGATATGGTAAAGGATTAACAATCTCATATTCAGAATGTGATCTAGTGTGCTTAAATGGAGCCAGCTTGAACTAGCAGAATCGCCAGGTGAAAGGTTTTGACCTATATCCTTATCCTTTATTCACCTTAAAGGAAAGGGGAAAATCGTTGCGCCATGGAAAATTTAACTTTTAATTATTAGTCTCCCTGGAAACAATGCCAATCTGATGTTTTCCTTTGAGATAACCTAAGGTTGACAAGTTATGCCAAAGAATCTAAAATATTTGTTGTTTTGAATAGTTGGATGATGAGTGAATAGTTTTTTGAAACAATTGATTTAAATTAGAAATATCTTTGATAAAATAATAGGTTGTTATTTAAATACATATGGATAATTTGATTTTAAGTGAGATGGATAGAAAAATTTAGATAAGTATAAATGATTTAATAATCAGATAGAGTATGTTATCATTTATAAGCAGAAATTATGAAAACTATGTTTTCATAATTAAAAAACTATAATCAAGTCATAAAAGGAACCTATGTGCAATTAAATTTCAAGAGGAATTTACAATAACATCTAGCTTTGTAAATTAATCTCTTAATCCAACTACAACTTCATAAAGAATCGAAAATGAAACTAAGATCCAATTATATTTTTAATTGGATAATTGTTAATGAATTAAATTATATGAGGAATACATAATGAAAAATAGAATAGAAATAAATCACAGGAACACAAGCCATATGAAGTAAATCAGAATCACTTTTTCAATAAAAAATGCTCCATCTTTTACAAATTTGTTTTATAACTAGCTCAAGGGTGCAACCTTGAATACTTCCATGAATGAAGTATTTAAACAAAAATAAAGTTACAATAAATGCCCGAGTGACAAGGCAAGCTATAGTTTCTGAAATTTAACAGAAAGAAAGAGGAATTCGATCCAAAAGATTGAATCTACGTGTCTGGGCCTGCTTTAAACGAAAATTGTTGTTGAGTGGCCACTTTTTTGTTGCTACGTTGGCAAGTTGACTTGTCTTCTAATCCTAATATTCGTAAAGCTTCTCCCACCACTCCTGATCTGGAATTGAAACTTTAATAACCCTGTGGTAGATTTCATCTACTCCAGTATACTTTGCAAAAAGTGGGTTTTACAGTGAAAATATGTTTTATCTCATGATGAATAAAAATGATATTTTCAACAACTTTATAAAATGTTTCTCTTGTCATAGAACCTTTAATAGAAGACATGGATGCAGACCTTACTCTTTCTTTGAGCTTCTTAATATAATTTTCCCTGGGCATTAATTTATCATTTATAACAAACAATGATGGTAGACCTTTTTTAATCAATGCATCAATTCTGGAGAGAAATCTATTGATTGCAACATGAAGAGTGTGACACTTCTCTGTTAACTGCACTACTAAGTTCTTTTTTATCAGAACTTTCTTTACCTCAAGAATGGTCTCAGTCCTCTCATCTACCCCTAGATCATCCAGTTCTTGGATGTCCTTAGAGTTTAGAAACTTTATAATGTTGTTGGTTGTATTAGACATTTCTCCCAGTTGAGTATTTATATAAAAAATTGTCTGGTTTTCTTTTTCCATCAACTCCTTTTGCTCAAAGATGATCTTGATACATGACCTGATTTCATTAATTTCTTCAATGATGTTGTTCCAAGTAATTTATTTTACATTACCAAGAGTGTTGCCAATAGAAGCTTCAGTGGCTGATTTCTTCCATATTTCTACTTGGTTCTGAGCTCTTTGAAGCTTTGATGCATGGAAAGTCTCAAACTTATTTTTTTGATCCTCTAGAAGTTTCACTTGGTCCTGTAACTTCTTTATTTCTTCAGTCTACAAGGTCATATTTTGGGGTGTGGAGGATAAATGGTCTGTAGCATCTCTTTTACTAGTGGTAGCAGATATAGTAGTAGGAATAGCTGTAATAGGAAGTGATTCTAAAGGAGCAGCTTGCTTGGCTTGTTTCTTGATTTCTTTAATCCACTTCTCCATCTATGTTTCCATTTTCTTCAACTGTGTACTCTGTTCTAAAATGATCTTCATCATGTCTGTCTTTTCTATCTTTTTCTCTTCAATGTCCTTAGCTAAAGGATCTTTTATTGCTGATAGTTTTAACTGCTTCCTTAATGCTGCAATATATGCATTCTTTTTCTTAATCAGTTCTTATGCAGCATTAACATTTGTCGGATCATAACCCAATTTTATCACCAAATGGTATCTTTGAAAAAAGCTGAAACTTTTTCCATGTTGAGTTGTGACCGGGCATTTGGTAGTGTGACCTGCAATTTAGATAAAGTCAGAACAGTGTTAGTTACAGTGAAGAAAACCATCTCTCTAGTTTTTTTATGCATCTCCATTTGATCAATGGGATGTATGTCCTTGACATCAAACTCAAGATATGTCTTATTATAATCTAATTCTCCTTTGGGATGAGGAACTTGTGCTTGAAGAAATGCCATTACCATTCTTCCTTTTTCTGAGTCTAAGCATGACAATAGCCTCTTCGGGCACCTGTAGTTTGTTTCCAAAATTTATTGTATGTGTTTATCTTCAAGACTTCATTTTTTTAGTTTGATTTCCTTGAAGATGTCCATGGTTCTTGTTGGGTCAATTTACTATTGTAAACTAACGCAAGTATTTATTATCAATCTGGGTTAGTGGAACTTAGAAGCATCCCCAAAGTATATTGGTTTCATTTGTGATCAATTTAGAAGATGGTTTATTAATGATTAGGGAAATGCATATTACACATATAAATCTAACTTAAACAATTTCTAAATTCGGATGTGTAATTAGAAGCAAAAGAATCTCCTAACTTAAGAGATTTGTTTGTCCTTCTCTAACAATATTACCACGTGAATTAGAAATTAAAAACTACTTAACTAAATAATAGATTAAGATACATGAATAAATAATTGAAGAGGCTCTTCACTGAAGAGGTCCTGATTGTCCTTCATCATATATTCATTTATGAGTAATACTGTTGTTAAAAACAGGAATTCAGAAAAAGCAGGAAAGATATATTCTAGTTTACAGCTTCTTGATTAGATAGAAGAAGTATTTAACTTAAATATTGGGTTTAATCTTCACATGCATAACAGAAACAATATTAAAATCCATTAGAAACCATGTAAAATCATGTAAAAGTATGTAAATATGAATTCTAACTGAAGATCTTGATTAGATAGAAAGAATGTTTAACTTAAAAATTTGTTTGTCCTTTCATATGAAAGTTAAGAATGATCATTAGATTCATCAATATTCAGAAATAATCAGCATAAAAAAATTAAACATAAGCAAACTAATTCAGAAATTACAGCTACAAAATAAAACAAGAAGTGCACTTAGCTCGATGTGGGGGCCTTCCACCCTTGCCTCGCACACTGAAAGTGAATTCAGCTACTTAAGACTTCAATCAATCAAATAGCATATAAAAGTAGCACATATTATAAAGCATATCTTCAATTATGTCTCCAAGTCTTAGAAATAATAATGTTAAGTCATACAAGTTCTACATATCAATGCCTTTAAAGTTTGAGGCTTAAATAGATAAAGTATCTAACAAACTCATCTAAAATAACTCCTATATTCATAACTATCATTATCATATCAAATCAAGTCGACTTCATCCATCAGATCCATCAAAATCTAGAAAATCCCACAAAATAAGAGTTTTGACCTAGTTTCTAGGGATCCTCCATAAAGACAGCTCATGTTTGACCGCCTTTTGACCGGGGCTATTAAAGTTCAGTTTGACTGTACCAACAAGTATACACTTATTCTTAGTTCCCAATCCTTCTAGAAATATATCCATCTCAAGCCCAAGTGTCCTACACATATGCAAACCATAATGCCATTGCAGGAATTTCTGATGTTGTCCAAAAATGCACTTAAATTTCAATTTTTACAAAAACATCTAATAATTGAAAAACATAATTTAAATACCTGTATATGCATATTTTAGTAAAAATAAGGTGGATATGATGGTGACTATATGGATAATATGGAAAAATAAGATGTATTTCATAAACAAAAAGAGATAAAAAATGAGGGCCAACATCTCCCCCAAACTGATGATCAAGCATGTCCTCATGCTTGCTTTCTCCTCTTTGACCTTCTAAGCTCTGATGCTGATCCCATTCCTGATCCTAAAACTTCATGTTGTGCTGCATATAGAAGAGAATCCATATCTTTGCATTGTTCTTCCCTGTAAATAGAGGTCCTAACCTTATGTTTCTCATATTTAGCCTTCCAGGATTTTTTTCCCTGAAGCCACCTGAATGCCTGTGTATAGAGAAGATTTTTTTTGGTTTTCAACTTTCCCATTTCTCCACCTATATTCTCATTTTCTTTAACCAATTTCTCATTAGTTATTTTATAGGTTTCATTTTCTTCTTTCAAGTGCCTCTCCATGATTATACTTACCTCTAGGCTATCATTTAATTCTCTAACCCTGCTAGGGTTTTGATCTTCCTCCTTGGTATTTTTAGAAACTGAAGTTTCCTCATTATTTTCAAAATAGGAATCTTTGTCTATAGGATTTTCATACACTTCTTGTTGCAACCTCTCAAGGATTTCATTTTCTTGTTTAGTTAAAGGAGATGTTTCCATGACTTGCATTTCTGGTTCTGCTGAATTCTTCTTTTCCTGTCTTCTAGAAATGGTTAAAAATGATGTTTCCCTCTCTGCCATATATGTCTCATGATGTTTCTTTGACCTGGTTTCAGGGTAAAGAGGTGAATGCACTATATTTCTTGTTTCCTGTATTGGTTTAAGTTTGTTTTTAATGACTTTCTCTACAAACTTATTTTCAATCAGAAAGTTTTCCCAAACTATTCCTTTAAATTTCAGTTGATAATCCATAAGGATTTTTATGAGTCCCTAGTGAAGAATTTGGGTTTCTTTGGGCTTAGTCTCATATTTTACACTCTCAATAATCTTCATCAAATTTTTATAAAAGAAGTAGGGAAAATTGATCCTGATATCTCCTTTAATATGTTGTAGTAACCTAACATGATATAGGTGTACTACACTATGTCTGTTATCACAAGTGAAAAACTTTTGAATTATCAAAACTAGCTCTGCCCAAGGTTCATTGAACCACTCCCTTGGAATCCCCTTTGACCTATCAAAAGAACCCTTTTTGTTGTCATCCAAGAAGAATGTTGAATACTTGTCTTTAAAATGAAATCTCTTATGATATAGTTCACCTGATGATGGAAAATCTAAAGCTTCAGAAATATATTCTGAAGTCAAAGGAATATTTTGGATGTGATTTTTACCGAAAGATTTTTTATCACAATTTATGGATCACAGAAGCAATATTTCTAAAATATGTAAACTACCAACCATGGTTTCATCCTATTTGTAATTTTTTATAAATTCTCTTGTGACATCCCCATTGTGCCCTTTGAATTTTTGAAGAAAGCCTATTGAGCCTGATTGATAGAGTTTCTCAACTGTTTCCCTATTCCAATGTTCAATTTGAAAAGCTTTGGGTTTTTCTCTTGAAGTCATTTTTTCTGAAAACCATTTGATGTACCCATCTACTATCATTAACTTCATCTTTGTAAACAAAAATTCAAGTACTATATGTTATCATAGTAGTAAGGCTTACCTTTTAATTACTACTCTTGCCAATCAATCCTCTGTTTTCCTTTTGAAAAATGTGAGCTTACTGCTTCAATAAACACAAGATTTGATAGAGAGGTTTAAGAAAACATAAAAATTCATGTTTCTATTATCCTGCTCTCTATTTGATTCTCTGCCTTTTTAAAAACAATCCTCTGCCTCTGTTTTGTAAAAAAAAATGACTTTGTAAAAAAAAATGATTTTTATTGTCACCCTTTGATTTCATACAAATTTATTTTCCAAAAACATAGCATGATGTATCTAATTTAAACTCAATGTTTATCCAAGAGAATAGCTCAAACATTTCATCAAAAATCTTATAATGGGTTCATTGTTTTCCTTCAAATATTCACCATACTTTGTCCTCTGCTTTATAAAAATACAAAAACATGTTTGACTATGCCTTCTAAACCAATCTTCCTCCACAAATCCTGATTTGAAATCTTCTACTAAGTGTGAAAATAAAATTAATCTATTACACAACTCAAAAACGAATTCACTTGTGCAATTCAAACCAGAATTCTCCATTCTCTGTTTTCTTTTATTTTGAAATATAAAACTGTGTATGAGGACGTGTTCAAGATTAATTTTCTTTGCAATGATCCTTGTGATCTTCTGCTATGATCTTCGTGCTTCCTTCTAGTTTAACTAAGGTCTCTGTTGTTTCAATCATTGCCAATGTCATCAAAATCCTCACTCAATATTTTACCATTTACTCACTTAATCAACAGAAAATGTAGTTTCTGACTGATGGCAGAGTATTTATGAATGGTGTCAGAGTGTTTATGAGTGGTGTCAAAACAAAATATAATGCAATGGAAAGGTTTAAGGATCGAAATAGAGAATTCCTTTTATAACTCTTAGTTCGTCTTAACAACCCCGAGATATATTCATGCAACCATCGTGATTTTGATCAACCAAATCTAAGTTTAATTCTTACCTTCTACTTAATGAGATTTCGCCTCTCGATATCGTGGTTGCTTGAAAAATCTTCCAGATTTCTTGGCTTGAGACTTCAGTTAATTCCCTTTATAGCTCCATTTCTCTTCTCTGCTATATTTTTTGCCTTCTTCTCTGCGTTATATCTCTTCTATTCTCCTCACAGTTTTCTTCATTGTCTTCTCTCCGCTTCTGCGTTTATTTGTTTCTCACAGAGTTGTAAAAATGGATGCGTGCTTTGATTGCATGCCCTCCTTCTCTCACTAAACCTTTGAAGGCGTTGATGATGAAAAACACAGTGTATATCAGTTGTTTTAGGTCTTAGTAATGATGGAAATGTTCTCATAAGTTTTACATAGCGTTGTGATATGGCATTTGAAATTATATTGATCGTTCATCAACCAGTGCCTCCAAGAAGCTCTGTCTATCTGCCTCGTTTGGGCAGCCAACCTGAAACCATCGCAACAACTGCGACGCAGGGTCAGTGACTCGCTATACCAGTTGTTCTATGATAGCACAAAAACTATAAAGAGAAATATACAGTTTCATTCATAAACAATACCTAGAGGTATGGGGCAGAGGAGTAGCTAGAGATATGGCTTCAAGTCTCCATGCTCGGATAGAGGGCAGTCCTGGAAATCCAAGATGAGGCCTGCAAAGAACGAATGCAAATCAATCTGCGGAAATGTTGAAAAGAATCATAAACCCTTTTCTGAGAAGAAAAGAAACTGTGTGCATTGTGATTTAGACCTATAATCCGTAAAATGTCAAAATGTTGAAAAGGGGATTAAGCAACAAATTGTTTTATTCCACTAGGCAGTATTCCAGACCGGTATCGATACCTGTGAGTGTCGTCGCCAAGCAACCATGAAGAATTGCAGAGCGAGGAAGTGGCCTCTGTCGGCGGAGAAAATGAAAGACCAAACCAAAGGATGGAGTGGGTGGTTACCCTAACCATCTCACTCCGAGCCCACACCGTCAATCTTTCAGATAAGAATCGAATGGACTAGATGGAGCTAGGACTGAGTGTGGATAGTTGTAATCATTATAAACAATATTGCATGCAATTGGTAGCTATGACTAATCCAAATTTGAATCAAATAGTACCGAAAATTAAAGGAGTCAATAAATGTCTAGGTTGTAAGATTTGTCATCGATTACATAATGTTGTGGATAATTAATACCATAGAACTATAGACCGTGCCATGGGAAATCCCAACCAGGATGGGTGTGTACACAAGACTTACAAAAGTATAATGTCAATTATTGCTATGGATCTTTTTAATATATTTCGTTATTTCATAAACAATGAAAGTAGAGAATGATATTAACTTTTAACAAACTACATAAAGGTGATTGCATTATTGGTATTGTAATAATATTGAGTTCATTATTTTGGGTACTCTAAAGGTTTTTGATGACGCTGAGTCCATTTCTACCATTAAAAGTGCAATTGAAAGACTCCAACTACCTAATTTTTTGAATATTTTTTTATGAACTTATGGAGAAAAACTACCATCCAAATTATTCTATTCTATTGTGTATATTGACAACACCAAACCAAAAATTCCAAGGGAGAAAAGGCTGAAAAGGACTACTACCTTGAAAACGATTTCGAAAAAAATTATTTTAACATTTCCGAACATATATTTATTACTTGAATTTCAAAGTCTGACACTTAGACTCTGATCCATCTATCACTTTATTGTTTCAGTTCTGTCACATCAAAAACAGTTAAAAACGTTTCCTTATTATATAACGTGCCCGTGGGCAATCTCAAAATATGTCATCTGACAGAAATCAATTAATGGTTTGATTTCTCTTCTATCGGTAGGAATCTAGATTAGGATATAGATAAGGTTAGCAATGCTGAAGGATAAAAAATCAATCACCGAGAGTGGAATCCACTTTTGGATTGAGAATCTGATAAATCTAGATAAGGTTAGCAATGCTGAAGCCTAGAAAATAAATGTAAGAAAGAAACATGGAAATTTCATTGCTTTGAAAGCCCTGCAATGATGATCCGTTAACACAGTAAAGAGATTTTTCAAAGACAAAAAATCAACAAAGGTGAATGGTCATCCATAAAAAATAACTATTTAGTCGATCTGTAAGCCTCCAGCGATCCACAGAAAAGTGGAAAGAAGATGATACAGGGGAGCTGCAACAAACAGATGTAGAGAGAAACATCCAGCTATCAAGTCCATCCAGAGGCTTCCTCCGGGAAAACTAGAGATCTTAAATCTGAATTTGACCTTCCTCTTGTAGGATAGGATGCAGGTGTCAAAAGACTGGAAGGAGATCCAGTATGTTGCCTAAGAACAGTCTGTTTTAGGTAATCGGTCTGCTTCACCATTTTGTGCTAGATAGATGTGGGAAATAGCTAGGCTGTGGAATCCAGGGCTCTAATTCTATATTTCCAAGGCTCTAGAGAAAGAGAGAAAAAAGAAACTTTTCATAAATCTACAAAAATCTAAGAAACAGTGAGCTTTCAAAGACGAAGCCAGATAGTACAATATGCCATAGTCTAACTAGACTGTTTTTTAGTTTTAAAAGTCATGAAAATTTTGATAAGATTTTAAGAAAATCTGGCAGGGATTTTTGTAAATCCACGTTATAACTAAACTTTAATATTTTAGGTGCTCTAAAAATTTTTGATGGTGCTGAATCCATTTCCACTGTCAAAATCATGATTCAAACTATTATTGTAAAATTTCTTAAATTTTCTTGACCCAGATTTTAATTGTCTAGACAATTCCATCAAACAATACAATATAAAATCCCCAAAAGACCAATACCTCAGCACGGGTGTTAGATCCAGAACCGCAGTTACAAAAACCAGATAGTACAATATAAGATCCCCAGAAAAGCCAGTAACTCAGCACGGGTATTAGATCCAAAAACCACAGTTACAATGAATAACAATGTAGGAGTCTGATGACCCTAGGTGAATAGCCATACTGCATCCACAAAGGATATTTGTCTTTGCATTTTTAATATCATTTTTTGATACAGGTAACCTCTGCAGATAGATCTTATATTGATTATGTAGATCGTGTGGTGGGGTTGGTGTGATGTCTTTCTTTCTAGTATGGAGTGTTTAGGTTATGATATGTTTATGTGGAATGTTTTTTGATGTTTAGGTTATGATATGTTTATGTGGAATGTCTTTTGATTTTTAGGAATAATATATAAATGTTGTTAAAAATAACTAACATTAAATTGGAATAATATTAGCTATTTATATTTTTATGGTTGATTTTTAGAAATAGGAGATAAATATTTCGTAGATATTGTTATATATAATTAATACTAAATTGGAGTAATATTATTGATGATTAGGAATAGCAGATAAATTTGTTAGTAGACCTAGGTAGTATCAAAAGAATTCTAGAAATAAAAAACTAAGATTTGCATTATGATCCTTCTTTTTATGTTATGATTTGCAGGTTACCCAATTTAGAGACATATTTATATTTGAATTATAATTTGCATTTAAAATGTGTTTTAAATTTTAGTAAATCAAAATTGTAAAATTGTAAAAGTTTTAATAACTTTTTTATTATTTTATATTGAAAAGAATATTTAAAATAATAATAATTTTTTAAAATTAATTATTAAAACTATTAAATTATATCATTAAAATTTTCAATTATTAAATCATAAAATGATAGAGTTAATGAATTTATTTTTAAATTTATTTCAATCAAATATTTAAAATTCCAATAATGAATTATGAAATCACTAAATTAGAGAAAAAAAAAAGTAGAGATAAACCACTAGAATAAAATAGCCAACTTTCCCTTCCATTTCTAGATTGGTAGGTTTCTTGGCCACATGCTTAATTACATGTCGAGTTTTATCATTATGTATGCACTTGGCACTTTGTCATTGTATAAATTTCTCATTGTATTCTGTGGTGCATTTGATGGTTTATTTTGAAGTTGTATTATTAAATTTAAGAGAAAATTTTGAAAATATAAATGTAATCTATAGATTACATTTGTCATTGTATGAATTTTTCATTGTATTTTGTGATGCGTTTTATGGTTTATTTTGAAATTATATTATTAAATTTAAGAAAAAAAATTGAAATGATAAATGTAATTTATAGCTTACGTCAATTTTCATAATATTTGGAAATGTATTTTATGATTTATTTTGAATGTGTTTTATTTAAAATATCAAAAAATAAGAATAAAAGAGATATATTTATATGTTTAAACTAAAATTTTATATATAATATTTAAAAAAAAATTGTAAAAATATAATAGCTCTTTTATATTAATGTATAATCAAAATGATTTTAAATTTAATATTATTGTTTTAGTTCATACCAAAAAAAGATTTTAAACTAAATTATTATGCCTATTTATTTATTTTTCCAAAAACTATGACTATAAAACCTATATTTAATATTATAAGTTTAATAGCCTCTTTCATATATATATACAAAACCATATTTAAAACTTAAAGAAAATACAATGAACATAGTAAACATTATCTAATTCTTTCAGTCTATCTGGATTCTTTCGAGTGGACTAATTTCTTTTTCTGCATAAAAAAACTCTAGCTTCAGCTTTAAAACTCTGGCTTCGGCTTTATGGATAATGGGAAGTGTCAACATTGAAGTGATAGAATTGCTTTAAAATTCTGGCCTTAGCTTTATGGATAATGGGAAGGTGTCGACATTGAAGTGATAGAATTGTGTTTTGAAATATTTAAAAACGGAGTTGTTTTTAGTGCGACTTTTTGAAGTTTCAGGTGTCGGAATCTGGTGAAAAATTTTGAGGTAAAATTTTGGTTTTTGTTATTCAAACTGGTTTTTTGACTTTATATATGGATTCAACACCCTCAAAAACCATTAAGACATTTCGAATATGCAAAGTTAGCCATCAAACTTCTCTTTTCAATAAATTCCTGCTGGAATTTAGAGAAATTACACCGTAAAAAATCACCCAAAAAGTCGCACTAAAAACTACTCGTTTCAAAACATAATAGTGGAGAGACAAGTAAGGCTGCATGTATGCCCCATGTCCGCTTATATCAAGCATGATGAGCTTTCAATAATTAGCAGCACTTGCAACCGAGAACCAAGATTTTTAATCACGGTACAATCGGCAGTGGCCAAATGTCTTCTTCCACGATGCTCCAACTTGAGATGTATACGTTATAAAACTGTTTATATTTTATTTGTCGAAATTTAAAATAATAAATGATATAGTAAAAAAAAAACTGTTTATTTTTATTTTTAAGAACGCTTTTTACCATTATTATTTGATTATATTTAACTGGTTATATATATAATTGAAATTTAGATTTTTTTGAGATGGTTTTGTGATTATATTTAAAGGGGTATATATAAAATTGAAATTTCGATTTTTGTGAAATGGTTTTGTGTATAGCTATTCACCATTTATTTTATATGATTAGGTTAATTATTATCATGGAAAATATTTTAGATTTAGAAGCAACACATTTATATTTGAATTATAATTTTTTTTAAAATGAGTTTTAAATTTTAAGTTGTAATTTTTTAAATAATTTTATTATTATTTTATATTGAAAGAAATATTTAAAAATTAATTATTAAAATTATTAAATTATATGATTAAAATCTGTAATTATTAAATTCAGGATTGGGTATTGGCATATTCGTGGAAAATCTTTGGCATATTATTATTAAAGGAATGGTAAAGACATATACGTTAAGTGAATTGTGATTAATTTAGATTATTTTTATTTTTTAATTTAATTAAAAAAAAATCATATTCACAAATATTTTTAATATTCTTTTTATTTTTAAATTTAATTAAAAAATATAATAAGTTTACAACCTTAATTAAATTCTTATTACTTATTATTATTTAATTATATTTGACTGGGTATATATAATTGAAATTTAGATAATTTTATGAGATGTTTTTTTGGTTTATAATTTTATTTTGGAAAATTTAATTTTAACAATGTAAAACATAGCTATTCAACATTTATTTTACATGATTAAGTTAATTATTATCATGGAAAACACTTTAGACTTAGGAGGAACATATTTATATTTGAATTTGAATTTGTTTTTAAAATGGTTTTTAACTTTTACTAAATGAATATTCAAAGAAAGATTGTAAAATTTTTAATAAGTTTTTAATTATTTTATATTGAAAAATATATTTTAAAAAATAATCAAATTTTAAATTAAATATTAAAATTATGATTAAAATTTTCAATTATTAAATTATATATTAAATCATAAAAAGATAGCGTTTATGGTTTTATTTTTAAATTTATTTAAATATTAAAATAATATCTAAAATTCCAATAATGAATTATGAAATCACCAAATTAGGAGAAAAAGCAGAGATAAATCACTCATAATAAAATAGCCAAGTTTCACTTTCATTTCTTGATTTGTCTTTTTTTTGCCACATGTTTAATTAGATGTATTGTTTCATCATTATCTTTGTATTCCACACCTTGCCATTGTATGAATTTCTCATTGTATTTGGGGTGGTTTATTTTGAAGTTGTATTATTAAATTTAAGAGAAAAATTTGAAAAGATTAATGTATAAGTTACATCTATTTTCATGATATTTGGAAATATATTTTATAATTTATTTTGAATGGGCTTATGGAAAAGATATATTTATAGATTTAAAATGGAATTTTACATATAATATTTAAAAAAGATTTACATATTATGTTAATATATAATCAAAATAATTTTTTAATTTAATATTATTGTTTTAGTTTAAAAAACAAGTTATGTCTAATTTTACTATATTTAAAACTTAAAGAAAATAAAATGAACATATTACGCATCATCTAGGAAGTGGAGAAAGTCCATCTAGATTCTTTCAAGTGGACTAATGTCTAACTCTGGCTTTAGCTTTATGGATGATGGGAAGTGTCAACATCGAAGTGATAGAATTGTGTTTTGAAATATTTAAAAACATAATAGTGGAGAGACTAGTAAGGCTGACAGTATGCCCCATGTCCACTATCAAGCATGATGAGCTTTCAATAATTACCAGCATCTTTATCCGAGAAGCAAGATTTTTAATCATGGTACAATCGGCAGCGGCCAAAGGCCTTTTTCCACGACGCGTATACGTTAAAAAACAGTTTATATTTATTTCTAGAAAC
This sequence comes from Pinus albicaulis, assembly GCA_034641835.2. Lineage (NCBI taxonomy): Eukaryota > Viridiplantae > Streptophyta > Pinopsida > Pinales > Pinaceae > Pinus > Pinus albicaulis. The sequence continues at coordinate 722,434,527 of CM076576.1, forward strand.
TTATTACATGATATAGTCGTGTTTTACCATTATTATTTGATTATATTTGACTACTTTTATATAGAGAGATATATAATTGAAATTCAGATAATTTTTATGAGATGATTTTGTCTTGTTTATAATGTAAAATACAGGTACTAACTATTTACTTTACATGATTAGGTTAATCATTATCATGGAGAACACTTTAGATTTAGGAGGAACATATTTATATTTGAATTATAATTTGTTTTTAAAGTGGATTTTAAATTTTAATCAATGAAAAATAGTGGAGATTGTAAAATTTTTAATAATTTTATTATTATTTTATATTGAAAGAAATATTTAAAAAATTAATAATATTTTAAAATTAATTATTGAAATTATTAAATTATACTATTAAAATTTTTAATTATTAAATTATAAAATGAATTAATGAATTCATTTTCAAATTTATTTAAATATTAGAATAATATTTAAAAATCCAATAACGAATTATGAAATCATCACATTAAGGAAAAAAAAAGTAGAGATAGACCATTCATAATAAAATAGCCAACTTTTGTTTCCATTTATGGATTTGTCTGTTGTATTTCGCACCTTGTCATTGTACTAATTTCTCATTGTATTTGGTGGTGCCCTTTATGGTTTATTTTGAAATTTTATTATTAAATTTAAGTGAAAATTTTGAAAAAGTAAATGTAATTTATGGATTATATCAATTTTCATGATATTTGGAGATGTATTTTATGATTTATTTTGAATATGTTTTATTTAAAAAAATAAAAAACTAAGTATGGAAGAGGTGTATTTATATGTTTAAAATGGAATTTTATATATGATATTTAAAAAAGGTTTATATAAGTATGGTAGCTCTGTTATGTTAATGTATAATCAATATAATATTTTTATAAGTTAATTATTAAGAAAACTAGACTAGTAACTTAGTATTATTGTTTTAGGTTATAAAAAGAGTTTAAACCAAGTGATTATGCCTATTTTTTCCCAAAAACTATGAATATAAAAAAATATATTTAATGTTAGAGGTTTAATAGCCTCTTATATCTATCTAAACAACAAAACTATATTTAAAACTTAAGGAAAATACAATGAACATATTACGCATCATGTAGGAAGTGGAGTCCATCTGGATTCTTTCAAGTGGATAAATTTCTTTCTTTGCATAAAAAACTCCATATTAGTTATTTTCTTCACCATAAATGAAACCTTACAATCCCATTTTCCATGTTGTCTCTACACTTCATCCACATGCAACAATAGGAAGCGGAGTCCATTTGGATTCTTTCAAGTGGATAAATTTCTTTCTTTGCATGAAAAACTCCATATTAGTTATTTTCTTCACCATAAATGAAACCTTACGATCCCATTTTCCATGTTGTCTCTACACTTCATCCACATGCAACAATACTTCCTTCTACTCAGAAATTTTGACTAAGACATTTCCCATGGTTGTCTTTACCTACCAATACATGTTGATGGTCCACATATATCTAGTTTTCGTTGTCTTTTTACTACCAATATCTGGAACTTAACTACCCAAATGTTCTTCCACTTTTACATCACATATACATTTACATTCAATTTTGGTTTCCTACTTTGCTTCCTCAATTTCCATTATTATCCGAAATGGAGTAATTCTACAGTATATTGTTGTTGAATGTTTTGTTGCATATTGAGCCCAAAATCTAGAAGGCATTCTTGTGTTGTGCCTTCCTTGACGGTCACCGTAGCCTCAACTTTTAGGAATCCTTTACCAAAATTTTGGAAAGAAAATTAGATAATGGATAGTTTACATTCTATATTTGGCTTGATCTTCTTTCTTTAATTTGGCCTCCTCTCTCAGCTCTCACCTCTCTCTCTAAGCCTGATCTTCTCTCTTTTATTTGGCCTCCCTTTCTTCGAAGCTTACAATTGAATTTATAACACAATTTAGAACTTATCTAGCCCTCACTCAACTCCTATAAACCTGTAATTGATTTATATTTATAAGAAAATCTTAATTGATGACTTCTCTATCTTCTTAGCATAAACAACAAATATTCTCTCTAATATCCAATTTCTTAAGGGGATTTGTTACATTGAATCAACACTCATTAGCACCTAATCATTAAGCATATTCCCTAGCAATGCTCACTAAGAAATAAAAAGAAAATTACATGAGTTTTACAATGTCTCTTTTACAATGGTTCCTCCTTGAACAAATGTCAAGACCCTAAGGTCTGATTTCTACTTGGAATTTTGACTTAGAGTAGAAGCTCCTGCATCAAACTCCCCAGGTGAAAATAATCATGATCTCGAGATCATGTGTCTTTAATAGTTGTCCTCCTGGATCCCAGACTTCGTTCTGTTATGATCCCCTGTCTCTGCCTTTTCTGTTGTTTTGTTGCAGTTCTCGAGGTCTCCATAATTTATGTTGCATTGCCCCATTAGCTATGCTCTCACCTTCTTTTGTTTTATTTCTCATGTTTCTCTAAGTCCTCTACATGACTTAGAAAATATTCAATGGTCTTCTTATCAGCCTCCTCAAGCACTTCACTCGGTTGCTTGATATCCTTCTCCACTTTTTCTTGCTTTTGGTCATGATTGTGAGCCAAACTTCCTATGTTTTCAACTTTAGCATGCTAAAAATAAATACCTCCTCTTAATTGTGTATGATCTTCCATATGAGATCTAACTATCTCAAAACTAAAAAAATTTCTCTCTTATTTGTCTTCTTGACATCACTTGCAAACATACACAAATTATTAACTTCAAAATCATAAGGCTCAATTGCCTCAACTGATGTTTCAGGCATCACTGCTCCATCTTCAAGTTCAAAAGAAAATTGTTCATCTCCAACAACTTTGTCTTGTTGTAGCTCAACTCCTTTGAGATTCTTTTTCTTCAGTTAAACATCCATAATTTGCTCAAGCTTCCTTAGCTCCTCTATTAACTGCATATTCACATGTTGTTCTCTCTTCGCTTGTAGCTTATGCCACTTCATTTTCTTTCTCATTCTGTAACCAAATCTTTGGTCTTATTTACTTCTCTCAATCAACTTCATCAAAAAATTAAATTGCATTCTTATCTCAACCTTTTCTCTCTCATACTCTTCATCCATGCCATCTTCTTTGACATATTTCTTCACTTTTATTCTATTGTGGTCTCTCTTAGAACCTCTACTATGACTATCAGTAGTCATCTTCTCCTCTATCTCTATGAGTTCCTCACTCACTATGAGCTGTACTTAAGCCTGTACAATAGCAAGTCCTCCCTACTGCATTTACCTCACCAAGAAATCCTCTATACTTGGCCACTAGTCCACTCTCTGGAACTTTCTTTGATCATTCCTCTACTCCTTCTAGGCTTCAACTCATCAGCACTTTTGAGAACACAATTGTCCTCTTGTATTTCAATCATAAATGAAATACTAGGTTCCGGCCACACTCTTCTTTCACTCAGAAATCCTTACCATCGTCCTTCATCACTGCTTCTTAAGGTCGTGATCTTCTTTTATTGAGATACTTCATTAGCTGCAACTATCAATCTTCAATCTATCTTTTATCCTGCAAAACTCAAATCAGAGTTAAATAAAACAATATGTGGATGGTTTCACAAGCACTCTCCATCCACTCTTCACATTCGAGTGAATCTTCGTTCTCCACAAGAAAATAGCCATCACTGTGCTTTCTTTATGCTTCTGTAATATCTTCTTAAGTTCACACTGAATCTTATTCTATTCTGCTACCAGAAGTCTTCTACATAGTTTAGCTCTGCAATATTCATTTATAATAAATTTTTTTCATTAACTTTCTTTGATACCAAAAGATGCATCCAAAAGGCCGCTTAAACCCACATATGCATAAACTTAAAATTGTCTGCCTATTCCTAGGATTTAATACTTGTAAAAGAGTATTTTTCTTTAAATATATGCAGAAGCTTAGTAATAAGTGGTTCCAGTTTAAAACCTCATAAATACAAAATAATACACTTTACCTTTATGATGTGGTCATCTCCTTTACATTACCCAATGCACCGCATATGGTATCTCTAACCATATCACATCTCGATATTAAAAAATATCGCATACACGGCATCAAGTCACATAACTACAAACCTATGGGTTATGGGCCCACACAAACGATGACCAATCACAGCGGGTCGCAATTGCAACTTTTAATGCTTACCTCCCTGGAGATTCACCACTTAACAATTTTCGTGATATTACGATGTCACAATTCGCAGCGAACTCTCTGTCATTGTCGCAACTTTTAATGTTTAACAATAATTGTATCCCCTGCCCTGTGCGATATGTGATCGCATCGCATCACATCAAGAATAACTTACCATGCGATGTCTTAACTCTAAACACTAAAATATCCGATTTGCGAAATCTCTCTAGATGCGATTTAATCTCCACCATCGATCTCGCCCAGATCTAGCGATTTCGTTATGCCCTTACTGATCGGTTTCAAATCGCAATGAAAATAGATTTTCCGCAAAGTATTAACATGTAACTAAAGAATCATCAATTGCGATGTTCACTTGGATGCTCCGCCAACACATGGCTCCTCTTCACAACTTCCCCAACTTATATTGCAATGGAATCTTGGCCATTCATCTTCAAAACTGATCTTTGTGGTTTTAATATTTGCCGTCCACTTCCTTCCTTTGGAAATATTATAAAGTCTTTTGCTGCCTTAGTCTTTTCTCTGTTTTCTTCGACCGCTACCACACTACACTTCGTTTCCTTCACGCTATCCTTCCTGAGCTTGTTCAACATTTAATTGCACCAATCTCTCCTAAGCTTGTTCTTCTATTCTTCATTGATTTCGACTTGGAATTATCACACTCGTTGCACGCCTTGCATGTTGTCTCAATCTCGAATACAGAACACCCTTATGTATTTCTTCTTCCAATCCATAATTTGGATTTGCTTCTTTCTTCTCAATCTGCATACACATTTACTTTCTCCAAATTGGAATCACACACGATTCTACCGAGCCATTAAGTCCTTACCAGTCAGTAAGACTTATTATTTAATGAGAATTCACCTAACAATGGTTTATTACACAAAAACCATAATTTTTTCATTACGGATCACTCAAATCGTAACATGGACACAATACAATAGCATGAATTCAATTTCTCATTAATAAACAAATGTACAGATACAAGAAAACCTATTTACATTCTATCTTTAGCCTAAATTTGTTTCATGGCCTTCTCTCCTATAGAGCCTTCTCTATCTCTCGGCTCTCGCCTCTCTCTCTCTCTAGGCTTGATCTTATTTCTTTAATTTGGCCTCCTCTCTTGGCTCTCACCTCTCTACTCTAGGCCTGATCTTCTTTATTTTATTTGACCTCCCTTTCTTCAAAGCTTATAATTGAATTTATAACACAATTTAGAGCTTATCTATCCCTCACTCAACTCATATAAACTTGTAACTGATTTATGTTTCTAAGGAAATCCTAATTTATGACTTCTCTATCTTCTTAGCATAAACATAAAATATTCTCTCTAATATCCCATTTCTTAAGGGAATTTTTTACATTTACTCAACACTCATTGATACCTAATCACTAAGCATATTCCCTACCAATGCTCACTAAGAAATTAAACACTTTTTACATGAGTTTTACAATGTCTCTTTTACAATGGTTCCTCCTTGAACAAATTTCAAGACCCTAAGGTCTTATTTCTACTTGGACCTTTTACTTAGAGTAGATGCTCCTGCATCAATACGCTAACTATTTCAGATGTCTTTTCTTATGATTATATGTTGATAAGGAGTTCTTATGGACCGATTCCCCTTTATCATGCTTGTGGTGATTTCTTGATTGACTTTAGGTATATGATTTCTTTCATGCACTTATGTTTCTTGGTTGATCACTAGATCTTCACTTGGAATTTCCATCATTTGAACTACAACATGTGAATATGTTTTCTCTTTAATTAGATATGAATCAAATTGTATCGTTATATTATTTGGATCAATATTTGTTCCATTTTGTTTAACTTTTTTTCTTATTTGAATACTTTGATGCTTCTATTTGGATAAGTAGTTTTATAATTTTTTCCATTGGTTATTTATAATTATTAAGCTTCTCAATTTGAGTGAATAGATTTTGCTTATGATTCTTGATATGTATAAGCTCTTCATCTGCTAATTTATAGATTTTACCTTCAATGTTTTGTATTTGAGTTTCTGGTGTGTTAAGGTTCTTATTTCTTCCAACAACTTCCAATTAAGGATTTTTAAGAGAGAATATTCTTCATCTTACTCCAATAGGATTTTATTGAGTTTATTCTCAAATATCTCTCTAGTAGGATGCTCAGCATGGTGCTTCATGAAATCATGGTTTGAGATATGTAGAGTATCTCTCATCATTTCAAATCATTCGTTATGCCATCATTTCTTATTAGAGTCAAGAAATCATAACGTTAAATATATAAAATCCCCGTAGGATCTGCAAAGGCCTCTTCCACTGTCTCATGATCTCCAGGAGGTTGAATTTAATTTCGGTAAACAAACGATGACACAACTCAAGAATCATTTCAATTCCAATAAGAAGAAAAAAATAGGTTTTCCATTCCACAAAGCTATGGATTCCCATATGTGGGTCGCCATCACATGGGCATGAAGGTTAGGGGAAGAAGAAGAAACTACTATGACACTCCTGATATTGTCGAGGCATAATCGTTCCTCCTCTACCCACATCATATTTCAGCAACACTATTCATGTCCAATGTATCACCGCAAGGGAGAGAGAGCTCCTAAGCAATGTTGATATTATATTTGTTGTCAACCTTCTTCAAGAAACCATAGATACAACACATAGATATGAAAAAAATAGATTTAGAATTGAAAAATGGATGGAGAATCTCCATTTACTTTCTACCCAACTCTCCACTAGCATTGTTCACATTGGAAACTCACCTAGATTTCCAACCTATCAAAATAATTTTGGATTTGGGTGACTATTATATGTAAGAAGCAAAGGAGGTAACAAGGTTGATGGTAAAATCACATTATTTCGAAGAAATGAAGGGGGTGTAATTAGTGTGGATGTGAAGATATGCCTTTCACTTTCTTCTATGCATTTGCTTACCTTTGATCCTCAATTTCACCTACAACTTCGTGACATCACAACAATTTTAGTTTAATTTTGGTCGCAAGTATTGACATATTCTTGGTTGGTTTTGAGAATTTTAATTTAATTATATATAATTATTCTGAGAATAATAGTAGGGCCTTAATATATGTGGAATATTATGGTAGGTACTTAATCTATATGAATATTGTTAGTAGTAATAAACATAAGAGATTGAGATTTATGTTCTTTCAGTTTAACTAAAAAAAATGTCATATTCGAAAATTTAGTTTTTTTTTCCATTTTATATCCTTCTTAATTTTCGATTCAATTGAAAAAATATGATCCATATTAGTTCAATATAATTTTTTACATCCATATCATTGCATTCAAAGTTGAAAAAGTGAAGGAATCAACTCATGGGATCGTTTTTACCAACAAGATCTAGTTTGGCAAAACAGGGTGTGAAACCTTCCAGGAATGTTTTGAGGCATCAAACGATGTTTTTTAGGGTAAAAATTTGTGGCTTTATATTTTCACCCTTTTATGTTATTCTACACATAGGGGTATTTCCAATGGTGCAAGAAGCATGCCAATCAAAGTTTGTATGTCAAAGTTATGCCACTTAGAAGTTGACCTTCTTGTTTTCACCACCATGGTTCGAGAGGATGCTGTGTAAACTCCCATTATTGATGGAAAAATGAATATCCGTGATTGTGATGTAAAAGACTCTAGGATAGGATATATTTTGACACTGGTTAAGAGTTGAGGTAGCTAAAATTAACCTCTAGTAGATTATTGCGTTGTGTTATAACCATACGACAAGGAGGAAGAGAAATTCAATTATTTTGAGTGCATTTGTTCTATAGATGAAAAAAAAATAGCCAACAGGTATAGGAGGTAGAGAAAACAAAGAGAATTTGTGCACTGTAGCAGACCATGGGCCACATGCCATAATTGTTTGTACCTTCAACCATATTTCTAGATAGATAAAGAGTGTGAAGTGTCCTCAACTTCTAGTTGGGTCTCCTCCTGACAGGGTTTCCAAGAGCATATTTTGTGTCTTATGTGTGTGTGTCACGTTTTATTTTTCCGTTCTCTATTTTCTTCTTAATTTCCATTCACATGCATGCAATAATTGCAATAAAATATACATATTTAGAAATTTAATTAAACTGTAATAATGTAGAATTTCATATTTTTAATATAATATTATCATATCCATTGTGACGAACTATCGAGTGGAATATTCATGGAAATTTACGAATCATATTGGTATCAAAGCATGTTTATTTGGGTATTTTGTGTATATTTATAGGGGATCTAGATTGGTGTGGAAAATATCATAAAACCATAATCATAGATGAAGAATCTGACAATGACCATCGTGATCTTGCAGAGATGAGGTTTTAGCAGCTAGAACAACAAGTCACACATATAAATCACAATCTAAACCTCCTGATATCAACCCTAAGAAATAAGCATGGGATATTTGGAGAAGCTGGGGGTTCAAATGCATAGGATAAATCATAAGCGAGGTCAAGAGATAGGGAAGAAACAAAGAACAAATCTAAGAAATAATTTGGAAAAGATCAACCAAGTTCGAGTGTCGTAAATAAATCCTATATAAAATGGAATAAAAATTTTATATCAAGCCATAACATGGTGATATCAATGCTCTGAAGCTGAACTGCTAGTTGTAGCAACTAGAAGTTTATTTCATCATCCATGAAATTGAGGAAGGATAGAAGATTTCAATTGCATGACCGAAATTAGAGGGTCATGCATTGAATTTGTGGGAGAGCCACACATAGACCATAATGGTAGAGGGAGAACCGATATTTACTAAGAGGGAGGACTTCAAAACCCTCATTAAGTCACACTTTTATCCCATTGGATATGTAGAGGACCGGTGGATCCAATGGCATTACTTAAGGAAAAAGTCAGGGCAAAGTGTGAAGGAGCGCACCATGGAGTTCAAAAACATGGCTATAATGTTGGGTATCTCTCTGAAGAACCCATATATACTCTTCAAGTATTTGAGGGGTCTTCATGCCATCTGGGTGAAAAAGTGATGTTATTCAATCCCAAATCGGTGGACAAGGATTGTGTACATGAACTATATAGGTATGGAGAACATAGGCCTGAAGAGAGCATAATAGAGTGGATCTAAGTAGAAAGAGAAACACGATGCTTTTAAGGAGGGAAACAAGAAGAAAAAAGATAAAAAGACGACAACCACAATATACTAGTGCAAATATCCTAGTAACCACTACAACGACTACGAAATTGATAACCATATAGAGTATAAGTGTTGGAAGTTGCATCAAGAGCTAAACCTGAAGAACAAAAGAAAGATAATAATAAGAAGAATCTCATGGCCAATAATTCGAGTAACCAAGTTGAAAGCAACTCAGACATGGATGAGAAGGACCTATGTATGCTAGTGGAGAAGGAGGTGAATCCGAGTAGCCTTTGGCAACAAGAAGAGAAATAAATGACCAAACTCTTCCATATAAATATACAGGTCAAGAAGACAAATATTGATGCTTTGTTTGACTAAGGATCACAAGAAAATCTCATTGCAACAACGTTGGTCAAAAACTTGGAGCTGAAATTTCATGATCATCCAAACCCATATCCAATGGGATGGGTAAATAAGGATGCAAAACTAAAGGTAACAAAACAATTAAAAATTAGATTTAATCTCTGTGCTAATTTTATTAATGAAGTAGATCTAGATGTGGTTTCCCTTGATGTATGTGGAGTCGTGTCTGGGAGTGCATACATTTACATGCGAGATGAAATATTCGTGAGGAGATCCAATTAGTAATGGCTCACCAAGGATTGAAAATCGTTCATCAATGCGCATGAAGGAAAGTAAAAATTCACTGGTAAGTGCCAACCAAGCAAAGAAGTTGATCAATTTTAGCAAGGAGTGTTTTTTATTGGTTTTATGAGAAATTCAAACTATAGAGGAGGCAATAATAAGTAATGAATCCTTGGAGGGGTGTACTAAGAAACATAACAACAATTAGAGGAGTTTTTTATGGGCATACAAGGATGTGTTCCAAGAGCCCAAAGGGTTACCACTTAAGCGAGAAATGGAGCATGACATCCAACTATTGTTGGACTCCTTATTGTCAAATATTGGGTTTTACAAGAAGTCAATTATAGAAGAATGTGAGGTGAAGAAACAATTGTAGTGCTGCTGGAACAAGGTGTCATGCAATCGGTAACATCACCATGTGGGTCACCCATCATCATTGTGCCAAAGAAGGATGTGAATTGGAGGATGTGTAAATATTATAGGGCATTGAACAAAATCATGCTCAAGAGCGGATACCCCTTGTACAGGATAAATGATTTTTTCTATTAGTTGTAGCAAGAAAAATACTTCACCAATATAGACTTGAAGTCTAGGTATCACCAAATTCGAGTCAAAGAAAAGGATGCCTGGAAGATCGCTTTCAAAAACAGGAAATGTTTGTATGAATGGTTAGTCATGTCCTTTAGCCTATATAATGCACCAGCTATGTTTATGAGATTAATGAATGATGTATTGTGGATTTTATATATCCAATTGCTATTGCCTATTTGGATGATATATTGGTATATAGTGCTACGTGGGAGGATCACATTTCACATTTGATGTTAGTGCTAGAAACATGTCAATAACATGTCAATCTAAGAAATTAAGTGTGACAATATATGAAAAATAAAATTATACAAAGAGAAAATAAAATTACAAGTATATAATATATTGTTAATTAAATAGAAAATATAACATGTGATATCATCTATCAAATATCATAAATGAAGTTTACTCCATACAATTAACACTTTTCCAGATTTTTCACCTAAATATTATATTCTCATAAATAGGGAAATGGAAATAAACTATGAACGATAATTACATTACAGTGTGTATAAACTGTGAATGGTTTCAATATACCTTTCATCAAAATAAATAAATTAACAAAACATAAATGATTATATAGAAATTCCTTAGCCATCCCAAGGAAAAATAAACTTCACACAGTTATAATGACATTTGTAATCTCAAAATTTGATATCTTACTTCATAAAATAAATAAAAAATCCTAACACAATTTATTGACCTCTTAATGTTCCTCCCCTTAAATTTAAATCAGATAATTACTTCTTCCCTACCATCACTAAAATCATAACTAATTACACATGTTCAAGCTCTACATGTAGCTATTTATGTTTAGTACTTATTTATGTAGAGTGAATTTAAATTTACTTCTCCTATACCATCACTAAAATCATAATTAATTACACATGTTCAAACTATACATGTAATTATATATTTTTAGTCCTTATTTATATATAGAGTGAGTTTAAATTTCAGAAGTAATTTTTTTTTTTCATCTATTTTGTTTTCCTTTCACAATGACAACCTAAAGATGGTAGTGTTGTGAATCATTCTTATACCTTGTCATTTTTTATTTTTTGGATAGTTGATTACACACCCACAGTGGTCTGAGTTGCATTGGGGGTCAATGTGTTTTGTATAATACACTTCTTGAGTATGCCCATAATGTCCCTATTAACATGGGGAATACGCATTTTCTATCTAAACCTCAAATGTCATTTTGATTTCAAGCGATAAAGCACTAGGATTGGCTAATAATTATCTCTAATAGCACCACAATATTTAAATCGACTGGATCCTTTTGTATAAAATATCCAATATGGATAAGGCTTACCTCCTATTAAAAATTGATCAAATTATCATGAAAAACTTCTCTTGTGATTAACCAACCCATTTTCTCTAATAGCACCACAATATTTAAATCACCAAGAAGGGTACTCTCTACTAGGATCCTTGGTACAAAATATCCAATATGGATAAGACTTACATCCTTTTAACATTTGATCAAATTATCATGATAATTTTCTCCTCTAATTAACCAACCTTCTGGGTCCCTAATAATAACAAGCTTCATAATAATAACACGCAAAAGCATTGCATGAAATTACATACCTCTTTAAAAATATTGATTTCATTTTTATCTATCTTTATAATCACTTGATGCATTTCTTTAGTGATCATTACTAACTAGATAGCCTAAACACTTTGAAAAATATTAACGGTACTGAGTGTATTGTCTGAAGTTAAGTAGATTCATTTACAACTAGACGAGCACCACTACCAAGTTGCATTTCAACCACTCTATTAATTCATGGAATAAATTGTCAGTTTGGTGTTGGAAAAAGAGCACCTTCAGATTGTAGTGAATGCCTATGAATTGAAGATAAAAAAAAGAGAGAAGGAATAACTCTTCTTGCATTGGCTTTGCAAGGAAGATTGTGGAAGTAATGAGTGTAGTCACATGTTGAACAACAACATTTGGAGTGCCCATGGAGGATAAAATTTCCATTTCCTAGAAGAAGAATAATGTTAGTGCATAAAAATCAGGTATTTCAGGGTGCTTACTGAGGAGGTTAGAAAATCTCAATCCAAGGCTTCTATGCTTGAGGATTTTCTCTGGCTTCAAATTTATGGATGATGGGAAGTGTCAACATTGAAGTGATAAAATTTTGTTTCGAAATATTTAAAAACATAATAGTGGAGAGACTAGTAGGGCTTTCTATATGCCCCATGGCTATCAAGCATGATGAGGTTTCAATAATTACCAACACTCACATCCAAGAACCAATATTTTTAATCATGGTACAATCGGTAGGTACCAAAGGCCTTCTTCCATGACGCTCCAACTTGAGATGTATACGTTATAAATGTTTATATTTATTTCTCGAAATTTAAAATAATAAATGATATAGTTAAATTTTTTATTTTTTTTTGGGAACTTTTTTATTAATAGTGGTACATATTATTTTTATCTACTAAATTCATTGGGCTTTTGGAAGAAAGGGGAGGGGAGCCATGACTAAACCTAAGATTTTCTGCACGTACGACTCTCTCTTTGCCACCACCAAGCCCTCTCTCATCCCTGCGGATCCTGGAAGACAAAAGTCGTGCGCAGTCCAGATCTTCCACAGGCCCTGTGTCGATCACAGCTTCGCGGAGGATAACTTGAAAGATGGGCTCTTTTCATACCCTTATCCCTCTGCAAAAGACCAGTCGGCTGTGATTATTCCATAGCAACTCTTTGAAAAACACCAGGCTATGACGTCTACCCCTGTGAAGGCCATAGGTAGCCACGCAGATCAGAAAGGAACAACTCCCTCTCCCGTGGAAACTCTGAAGGTCGCTAGGAGCCTCTCCGCAATTCCTGACAGCGCACAAGGCAGCGATCGCTCTAGTCTTCCCCTGCTTCCCATCAGTCCACCACTCCAGTGGGATTCCTTAGAGCTTTCCAGTCAAAGAATCCCTCACACCAGGGGAAAAGGCAAAAGAAAATGGGTTGCCTTGGACTGCAGCAAGCTGAACAGGATAGTCAATCCGGCCTCTGAGCTACACTCTAACAGCCAGGGCTACCTTGGTCTCATATCCCCTCTTTATCAAATTCATATCTTATTATCCTCTGGCAAAACAATACTTCAATGGGTGCGCTCAACAGATCTGGTCCAAAACCTTGTGCATGCATTCGAACACAAGCTAGGGATTCCCTCAACTCTTCAGCGTTTTCGTTACGGAGGTAAACATCTAGAGGTTACTCTTCCCCTCTCATTTTATAACATTTAAAGAGATGCTTCTGCAGTTTTAACCTTTTTTCTACGAGGGGGAGCAGCCGAGCAACCTTCTTCTGCTTTAGCCTTCTCTTACAAGGATGATTTCCATGCATAGCCTCCCAAGAAAGATGCTCAACCCCCTGAGGCTCCCAAGCCCTTTTTCATCAATAAGCTGGAGGAAGTCCCCTCCAGAGAGATATCCCATGTAGATCTTGAAGATCAACTTCAAAAATATGACGAATCTACCATCATCTGCCGATTCAATGGACTATGGCCCCGCACAACTGATCTCTACTAATGGATCCTCTCCAATTGGACTAACAGTTGCAAGGTTATCTTTTGCTCGAAGGGTTTCTTCATAGTGGTGTTTTCCTTCAGCGAAGATTACCAAAAAGCCTTGACAAAAGGCCCATGGTTTTGGGGAACAACATGGCTATTTCTCACCCCCTGGTTCCCAGACTTTGGCCCCCCTACGATAGTCATCACCAAGCTACCTATTTGGGCATGGTTCCCAAATTTACCTGCGCATATATGGCACTACTCTATCTTCCAAGTAATTGGAAACACCCTAGGCTGCTTTATGGAAAGATATCCCTCCAGGGGGGAGAAAGGAATATACACATATGACAGAATACGTGCTAAAATATACATGAAAAAAGTTCTGCCCAATGAAATCAATCTCAAAATAGGGGATTTCCTTTGGATGCAAACCCTGTACTATGAGAATACCTCCTTCCGTTGTCGCCATTTCCATCAGACAAGGCACTTTCATAACTCTTTCTCTACGTTCCTCGCCCAAAAGAAGAAGAGTAATCATAAATCAAAATCTAAAAGCTGGAAACCTTGCGATCTGCCCCCCAATGATGCCAGTGATTCCTTCATCTCAGATGAAGAGGATACTAGGGCAGAAGAGGAGGTTGCAATGCAAACAAAGGAATCACCCTCGACTGCAACACTAATGAAGGATTCACCGTCGGTTGGCCTTGAAGGACCTACTACTACCATGAATACACAGAAACGAACTCATGAGTCCTCCTCCTCGGATAAGGAGGTTCTCCCTGCAGTTAACGACAACCTTCAAATGGTTATTTCCCATCTGCACCAGACAGGATGGGTCAAAGTTAACAAAAAGAAATGAAAAAAATGTCGTATGGAGGATTCGACTAGTTCTGGGTAGATTCCAATTACTTTCTCTTTTTGATCTCTTGTCAATCTTGTTGGTTCTTTTGCTTAACACGTGTTTAATTTTTAGGACCGAGGTTGATAGTATATCATTTCTGGCTTCCCCTCTTTCTAGATTCTCTTGACTGTAACTACAGTTTGTACCATATGATTACTTAATAGATTTAGTCTTATTCAGAGAAAAATGGTATATAGTAAAAAGTAAGAATTTGAAAAATTAAAATTATAAAGCAATCCTCATCGGCTTAGCCTGGACTCATTGAAGGTTTCATCACCTCATTCAATGAGGTGAGGTAGGCTTGTCACCTTATCACTTTTAATGAACATATCCAAATTGTACCAGGGTTTAATAGAGTAGCCAAGAGTGGTGATGTTTGTCTCCAAATCATATTCACATTGAATCCTCTCTCATCATTTTCGATGTTCATTTGGTTTTTAGGCATTCAATATCCATATTCTTAGTATGTTTATGGAATTAAGTTCCCTCATTCATTCATTCATTTTTCTTTCATTTGTGCTTCTTTTTCTCTCACAAAATTTATTCTTGATCTCTATAGCTTTTTGTGGATACTGCTAGATGTTGCGATATTCCTGTGCATTGGTTTTTCTTCAACTCCTTGAAACCCTTTCTATATTGTGCATCTTGTAGTGTAGTCTGTGCATCTGATATAGTTCCCTTGATTCATAAAAATGGTTAGTGTGAATCTGATCTAGTTCCCCTAGTTTATAAAAATGGCTCGATCGAGGGCCTAATGAAGACAAAATAGTGGAATTCATTGAGGGATTCAAGGCTTTTGAGATTGCTGGAGTGTAGATACTTTTGGCTCTATATTTAGGGAACTAATATTGCTACATATTTTATTTATGTTCTACAAGGTAAGTTGTAGACAAGACTGCCAATGAACCCTCCCAAGGAGGAGGTTGGTAGGCTCTAAATATGATGTTCTCACATGCAACATAATAACAAATTATTCACCCGTTTCATTTGGAGTTTATGACATGTTATATGGTAATATATTTTTTGTTGTGCTAACTCTATTTTTCTTATCTATGACAAAATCATATGAATGTGTTATCATCTTCATGTTTGACCAATAAATCCTTAATTTTTTTTGTTGGATTTTTTGCAACCCATCTTTCATGTTGTTTTTCTAACCCTTGAAGTAGGAAGACGCCAATATCAACCCAATAATTTTTGTTTCCATTTTCATTTATTTCAATTGGAAAATGAGTATGGAGAGAAATTTCCATAGATGCCTTTAGTTTAGAAATAATATGGGTGAGATCATATTTCCACTCCTCATTTCATTAAATTGAAAAGTTTTCATGAACTTTTTAATGGTTGGAAATATATTCTGGAATTGATAGTAAAACCAAAAAATTCAATAGGGATACTAAAATTTTATTTTCTTCTCTTAAACACAAACTGAAAATCATTAGAATGTTTCTTTTTCCTTTTATAATCAAGATAAAATAACGTAGGTTTCAAATAGGATGGTAGTTTATGGGGTTTAACCTTTTCCCATAAATCCTAATTCTGGTATAGTTTTTCTCAATATATGAGTCTCCACATTTGAATTGATCATTCATATTTATATTAAATTTGCATTCATTAAAGATCCTAGGGGGGACTTTACCATAAATCAAATAATAAACAATGGACATGAAAATATCAATGACTCGTTTATATCTATGAGGTTTTTTTATTAAAAAAAAACTACCTGAGTCCAATTGATGGGTGGATTTTCCTCCACAAATTTGCTTCTTATTTGCAACCTCAATGATTTGAAATGAGAAGAATATAGAGACAATATTAGATAAGATTGGTACCTAAAAATTCATTGGTACCTAAAAAATATTTCTTAAACTATGTGAATGAGTGGTTCATGATTTTTTCTTGCATGATAAAATGCATAATTCAATTTAATGAAGTGAAACAAGGCTTATGGAAAAAACCTAGGATAATTGCTTCAATGCTAACATGATAATCATATTGTAATATTATGAGTGATCATTGTTGGGTGTAGGAATTGCGCTTAAACAAGCTCCTTCAACCCTTAATTATCAACCCGGGGGTTTTGTAAACTTAGAGATGAAGAACAGGTAATGCCAAAAGTGGTATGAAATTTTCCTATTCCTATTCTTTCTTAATTGAAATATTGCAGAATTAAACATAAAACAATTTCAAAGGAAATTGACACCAAAGAAATTCTGATGCTCGAATGTAAAAGAATGCATTTGCGAAGAAGTCAAGTAAAGGAACTTTCACACAATCTTAAATTATGAAATGAAATTCTATGTTTATCGTTAGTATAGATGGAAATAGTTTAACAAGTGAGCCCTTGAAAAGATCTACCTTCTAAATTATTTTCCTTTTACACTAGGCAACCATTTGTGTACTCTTGCAATCTACTTGCACTAGTGTAGGTACAAGAGTTATGTGAAAAGTATATTTTAACTTCTTATATTGAAGACTTATGCCTTTGTGTAGGTGCTTTAAGCCTTAAGGCTTAGAGCACTCTGTTCCTATGACAAGATACCACCTCTTTCATAGGGACATAGCTTCCTTCACTAAAGTTTCCAATTTACATTCGAAAAAAATCAAAGGACATGTTGAAAAGAATTGAAATTGCGAGCTGAATTCTTAGATAAATTACACACGAAAAATAATACTTTTAATTAACTGAACTGGTGATAAGAATGAATTATAAATCAGAACAACCTTCAATAATGAAAAAGCAACTTTCAGTCAAATGAATTTGCATGCAATCGAATGCAAATCTCGACAGGTTCACTTATAACGTTGCTGATTACTCTTAATCTCATTCCTTAAAGTGTGAAGTACAAGCATGAATTAAGATGTTGCAATAACGTTCCTTCTTATTTCACGAAGTCATTCTTAACCTTTTGGGAATTTAGCTTTTAACATTAGGAATGATTTTTTTGATGATAAAGCTTTCTTGTAGAAGCAAATTAATTAAATGCGAGAAAAGGGAAAGAGCACTTACTGTAAATAAATGAGCGAACGAGAGTGTAGAATCCTACATGCACTCATGCAGGAAGATCCTTCCTGCACGATCCAAGCAAAAGCAAACTGGGAAATAAATTGTAGGAAATAAATGAATTTAATTTAAAATTCCACACAACAAATCTGTTCAACCTTGAATATTAAAAGAAAACAAATTACAACTCTGAAGCAAGAACGGAATAAATATTTAATTCACGCAATTGTAAAGAAATAAATCAACACACAAACCTTTATAAATAATGAAAGCACGAGGGAAAACGAGCTAGGTTGGCTGGGCCCTAGCCAACCAACTCGTTTCCCGTTTTTAGGAAACGAAACTCTTCAAAACTTTAATCAACACATTAAAAAAGGATCATATGCAATGTGGAAAATTATGGTGCAAGTCCTTGTATTATCTTCAGTCAAGAAACATACGTTATAGCTTAAGTCCAGCCCCTGAGCGACGATGATAACGAAATTACAAAACAAGATTACAGTCCGCTACTATTGATTCTGCTTCGCTAACCTAGTTCTATAAAAGATCTATCTTTTAGATAGTACTTAGGCCTATGGTCGTGATTGCTAATTATAGAGCCGTTCCCAAATCAAGCCTTTCGACTCAACGAACTAACAACTAAAATTACAGAATTGGGCCAACAACTATGATATGTCACGAGCTAATCGTTGGCCGTAGACCCTATCTTTGGCATCATCCCTGACTAAACTCCACTTGTGTTTGACTTCAGTTAATCCATAGCTAAATTAGAAGACGTGGACCATAACACCCCCATGGACTGATCGAACTGTTGCGGAGATCACAAAATTCTGATTGTTGGCGGTGCATAAATATGCTTGCATTTAGATCATGCCAACATAATGATTAATACTTAGATTATAAAATACCTTTAGGAAAGTAAATATAAGTTACAAGGAATATTTAAAGGAACGAAATCTATTTAAAATGATTAATAAAGCACCTAATAAACCTTAATCATGAAATATGAAGTTTATGTAGGAGTAAACAGTTTCTTAGACTAGTGCAAGACTGACAAGGTTTATAGCGATGAACCAGAGGTTAATGGTTATAGGAATAGGGTAAAAATATGGCATTTTGGCACACCAACTTCCTCCCATCCCTAAGTTGTTGTGTGTCCTCACACAACGTTTTACGTGCTGTAAAAAATATTAAAAAATGGGGGCCATCTTTCAATCATGCACTTCAATGTTGATTCCTACTTTCACCACCTTTGTCTTTTTCCCTCAGACTTTCTTCATTTGTTTGGTCACCTTCTTGAGGTGCTTTTAGCATTTATAAGCCCAAAACTTCCATATTCTCACTTTCCTATCTTGTTCTTCAACCTTTGCGACCGACCCTACCTGTCCTTGATTTTTCGAATTCTGCTCCTTCATGACCTGGTTCAAAGTCTCCAAGTCGTGGAATTGTTGTTCCAGGTATACTATTTGGTTAGTGAGGTAGAGGGTAGAGGTCTCTGTATCCAACTCATCTGGTGCAAGAACCTTTCCTGCAACAAATTCAAAGCATGTACCATCATTTCGAAGATCAAAATTGTCTTGGTCATCCAGCATTTGCATTATGATATCGCCAAGGGTTTATGTGCTAGGAATTTCCATGTCACCGAGGGTTTCAGTACCCTCCACATTCTTTGTGCCAAGGGCTTTAGTACCTTTTTCACCTAATTCATCAGGGACTTTAGTTCCCTATTCATCCAATTCGTTAGGTGTTTCAGTACCCTATACATTTAAACCATCATGGACTTCAGTACCATATTCATTGAAATTGTCAAGGGCCTCTATGTATTGTGCCTCGTCATCTTCTTGATGCTCTGTAGGATATTCTTTTGCACTCGGTGTAATTTTCTATTTCCTTAATTTGTGAATGAAAGCTGACACAGATATGTCTTCCTCCCTATCTACATTCTCTTCATTCACCACAGTGTGGGATGCTACGTCCGTAAGAAATGAAAGGTTATTATCTCGAGGTGAAACTTGGGGTGATTCACTGATCACAATCGGGGAGCTCGACCGATGCTAAATTGTCCCCGAAGAGACAACCCTTTTCTTTTTTTGGGTTTGATCACTTTTCTCTTTTTTGAGGGTAGAGTGTCTTTGACAGAATTTCCCTTTGCTTGCACTTGCCTACTATTGCTCTTCTTCTTAGTAGGGGATGAAGTCTTTGTCTTCCTTTTCTTGATTACACTCGTGCCAGCTAACTTCCTTGCACTTCTTGCCCAAAATTCTTTCAGGAATTCCTCCCAGGTCACTTATTTTTCTTCCAACTCTTTCTTAACGAATATTGTAATAAGCCCATGATGATATAGATTACATGCAACTTGGCTTGCATTTCCTTTCTGCACGCCTTTAGCCATCTTCTCTAAACTTCAGAGTAGATAATAGGGGAAATTGATATGTTTCCCTGATTCAAAGTGAAACAATAAACCAAATGTGGTACACGAATGTTAAAGAATAACGCCCTTCATAGGTCTAGAACTTCTGCAATATGGAGAGGAGGTCTTGCCATTTTCCAAGCAAGGTGTTGTGTGGAATTCCCTTCTCCTAGTCAAACTTGAGCTTTCGATAGACCACAAACCTGCACCATATTTTCTTTTCAAACCTCTCCTTTTTGAACCACTGTTCACCTATTGTTGAGAAGCTTGTAGCTCACGCTATAGATTCCTCCTTGACTTTGAATTCCAACGAGCCAAATTTAGCTCGATCTCCCTCAAATGTCTTCGCAAGTCCAAAGCCATGGCCATCTCAAACCCATCAAATTTCTGCAAGAATGGGAGAAATATCGATTCTTGCAGTAGTGCAAGACTTCTGCGATATTCCGCGGTCTTCTCTATCTCTCTCAAAGATGATGGTTCATTCCTTATGGGTGCCATCTTTGTGTGAATTCACCTCAATTCTCTGTCACATCCTTAGAAGGATATCAGAGTGAGAAATATCAAAGGTTGCCGAGAATTTTATGCCAGAGGTTCAATCGTTCATCGCCTTATTGGTCCCATTCATCCAATCACATTCAATCATTACAAACGACACCTCAGTTCAAATGTATGCACATATCAAAATTCCAGGGGAAGACAATAATAATTGGAGGAGCAGAGGTTTTTACGATGTCGGTGTAATGGTCATGGTGATCGGATCATGAGGTGAGGTTATGATGAACAAGTGAAGGTAAATATTTCAAAGGAGGTAAGCATGGGGTTTTTGGGTAGATCTGTACTATCCAACCTTTTGCCTCATAATTCATTTAAGATGTACTTTGACACTTATTAAAGAGATTAGAATTTAGAACCAAAAAATATCTTGCACTTTAAATATTTTCTCCCTAAGTTAGTAAATGATAAAGAAAAATGTTAACCAAAATCTAAATAATATAATGTTATGTTCTATTAGTGAAATATTCATTCATGTACAAAAAATTCATAAGAATTTTCATCAAGCGCTCCTGTACTATGTTAAATACTTTTACACTTGTGCTTTCTTAGTCGGGTGCGTGCTTGCACTAGTCATGCCTACACGGATCTTGCTTGCACTACAACGTGCTTGCACTGAACCTTCTTGCACTGTGCATTTTTGTACCAGGGACTTTATTGAAATAAGAAAATTTTGATAGAACAAAGTTTTTTGGTTGGAGTAAAAAAACATTTGCTTGAATATACAAGAGAAGATTTATTTGCCATCCTTTGGTGTTTCATGAGCATGCCTTCTGATTTGACTGCATTAGATCTTGCAATCAATTTATGAGGGAATAAATAAGTGGGAAGAGGGTGATATTTAGAATGGGAAGGAACATTATGGTAGGGATTCCAAGAATAGTAGCACTAAGGGGAACAAATGAAACGAGATCTAAAAAAAATGAAGGGAGAAAGAGGGATTTTTCAAAATCGGGTAAGGGTAGTTTTCTTAGAAGAAAAAGGAAGGAAATTCATTATGGGATTAAGAAAAGAAAAATAGTGGGAATTTACGAAATGGGAAATAGAAGAAAGGTAAAATTTTACCCAAAATCTGCCTGCACTGGTGCTGGAAAAAGTAAATGTAGTGGGAATTAAGCGTTACTTGGATAAAAATTTCCGTGCTAGTTATCCCAAACTTGGGTAAGGGCTTGGTTCCTTGAACCTAATTCTTCTTGGTTACAATGAGCATATCTAAAAATCAAGTAACATTCCGTTTTTATTGAAATTTTTATCTTCCTACCAGCATGTTGGTTTTCAGGTTGATCCTTCTGCAATCATGTCAGTCAACTGATTTTCATAATTACAACAATTTTTTTCTTTTATATATTTTTATTTTTTTCATTTTTTTTTCATTTTATTATTTAAGGAAAAGAAAGAATGAGATATTAAATAGGTTGGTGTCACCACCCACCATCTCCTTTTCATATTTTTGTTGGACTTGCTGCATAAAATCACCTTTAGTAAGGGGTTGAAAATACACTTTAAGTCTATGCCCATTTACCAGGAACACGTAATTCCCTCCATTAATAGTTTTTATTTCTACCACTCCATTCTCCAATAATTTAACTACCTCATAAGGTCCCATCCAGTGTGTATGGAATTTCCCTTTGAAATATTTAAATCTAGAATCATAAAGGAGTACCCAATCACCTGGTTGGAACTACTTCCTTTGGATAGACACATCATGCCACTTATTGCGTTGTTATTGAACCAATATGTTTTGATGGACAACATCCCTTCAGAATTCATCTAAATCGTTCAACTATAGGAGACTCTGCTGTTGTGCCTCAGAGAGATCTAGCCCCAATTGGACTGTAGTTCTAAAAGTATTGATCTGGAACTCTATCGAAAAAAGGACTTGTTTCCCATACACTAGATCATATGGTATGTGTCCTTCGTTGATCCTCCAAGTGGTTCGATATTCCTACAAGGCTTATGGTAATTTATTATCCCAATCCTTTCTATGGATATTTACTGTCTTTGTGAGGATGGACTCAATTACTTTATTTGTGGACTCCACCTGACCATTTTCTTGTGGGTGATATGGTGTAGATTTCATATGCCAAATTTTATATTGCTCCATCACACCCTATACCAGATTGAAATAAATGGTGGACCATTGTCAGAAACAATCTCTCTAGGCACACCAAATCTAGTAAATATTTCAATAAAAAGAAAATCAACAACAACTTTTATAGTAGCAAAAGAAACAACTTTAGCTTCGACCCATTTTGTAATGAAATCTATACAAACCAAAATATGCTTTTCATTTAATGATGTTGGATTTATTGGTCCTACAAAATCAATGGCCCATTTATCAAAAGGCTCAACCATAACCTCAAGACATAAAGTAATTTCATTGGTTTGATTAGGTTGACCAACTCGTTGAAAACTATCACATCACTTGACATATTTTTTGGTATCCTTGAAAAAGGAGGGCTAAAAATAGCCATCTCGCAAAAATTTGTATGTAGTTATCTTATCAACAAAGTGGGATCCACAAGGTTCATCATGGGCAGATTTTAAAATATCAAACACTTCTTTCTTTCTTACACATCTACGGAAAATAAGGTATGGTCCTTTGTAAAATAGGTCGCCTTGAACCTAGGAATATGTAACACTCTTTTGTATGATACTCCTCTTCTCATGAGTAGATAAGTGAGGTGGTGTTTTCCTAGTGACTAAATAGTTAGCTATGCCAGCGAACCACGGGGATTCTGTTGACATAACAAAGAGATTTTCATCAGGAAAATCATCATCAACAGGAATTTCCTCACCAAGGTTATTTAATCTTGAAAGAAAATATGCTACTACATTATATTTTCTTGGTCTATCAACAATAGTAATATTAAATTCTTGTAACAATAATAACCACCTAGTCACTCTACTACTAGTTAATGGTTTATTCATCAAATATTTTATCGCGGAATGATAAGTATGTACAAAGACTTCATATCTTGTAAAATAGTGTCTAAATTTATTAATAGAAAATATTATAGCTAACAAATCTTCCTTAGTAATTATGTAATTAATTTTAGTGCGTGATAAGTTTAAATGATGAAGTAAATGGCATAGGATTGTTTATCTTCTTTATGTCCTAAGGCTGCGTCAATATAAGTATATGAGGCATCAGAGGAAATATGAAATGGCAAGGACCAATTTGTTCCTCTCAAAACTGGTGCTTGAACTAGTTTTTCCTTCAATGTATCAAAGGACTATTGGCAAGCTGTAGACCAAGAAAACTCACTATCATTAGCCAAAAGTTGAAAAAGGGGGTTAGCTATCCTAGAGAAATTCTCAATGAATCTCCTATAGTAGCCCACATGTCCTAGAAAACCACTCACTTCTCTTTGAGTTTTGGGTATAGGAAGACTAAAAATGATTTCTATTTTTGCAGGGTCAACTTGGATACCTTTGTCTGAAACAAGATGGCCAAGAACCACCCCTTCCTTGCACATCAATCTACACTTTTTGTCGCTTAAGGCAAGATGAGCTTCTTGGCAACAAAGAAGCACTTTTTCTAGATTTTTTAGGGCTCCTTAAAATGAATCACCAAACACAGAAAAGTCATCCATATATATTTCCACACACTCAAGGTCAACAAAAATAGCCAAGACTGCCCTTTGAAAGGTAGCTAGGGAATTACCCAGCCTAAAGGGAAGAACTTGGGAGGAAAATGTTCCCCATAGACATGTAGAAGTGGTTTTGTCTTCATCCTCGGGTGCAATCTGTATCTGGTTATAACCATTAAAGCCATCTAAAAAAGAAAACTTCTTCTTACCAGCAAGGGTATTGAGTACCTGATCGATAAAAGGAAGGGGGATGTAATCCTTAAGAGTGGCTTTGTTCAATTCTCTATATTCAATTAAAATACGTCATCTCCCATCTTTCTTTGGGACTGGTACCAATGGAGAGACCCACTTGTTGTTGGAAATAGGATAAATAAAATCAACATCCAAGAATTTTTGTAATTCTTATTTTACAGTATCTCTTAGAGCTGGGTTCATATGCCTTTGGGGTTGTTGAACAGGTTGGGCTCCATCCTAAATATAAATGTGGTGAGTAAAATTTTCAGGAGGGATTCCCTTCATATCTTTATAACCCCATGCAAAGGAATCAAGATGCTTTCGCAACAAATTCACAAGCTACTCTTGCTGGGATGAGTCCAGGTTCGAACTGATATGCAAAGATTTTCCTAGACTAATCTCAACAAGAGTAGTATCAGGCTCAAGAGTATATAGAGGTGTTACTAAAGATGGTGGTGAGGGAGGTAGAGATTCGTGACTTTCTTGAAAATCTAGACCAAAAATTTGACTCAATGACTGAAAATTGGGCATAGTGTCTACATTGTTAAGGAAGTCTTTAATCTCACCCTCTTGTGAGGACTTGAAATACTGATGTATCATGGAAACAGACCGAGCCTCGTCATCACTACTATAGTATAACCACAAAGTATCTTGGATATTCTGAATGGATCTAGCAGGTGAAGGTGACCTTTTTCCTAGAATCTCCATGGGAAATATACATGTCACCAAAACGATATCCAATATAAGCATCGGTCGTAGCAAGTTATGGTCGTCCCAAGATCAATGGATTTTCTCCTGCAGAATTCTTTGGCTGTATCATAATGAATTCCGCGAGGTATTCCCAAGAATCTAATGAAATGACCGCATCATCCAACACCCCTTCTAGTTTGATTTTAGATCTATCTGCCAATTCAAGCATAGTAGGAGTAGGACAAATATGGACCAACCCAAGTTGATCTATGGTTTGATTGGTCATTACATTTATGGTTTCCCCCAGGTCTATAAGTACATTAGATACAAGGACATCACCTATCTAAACAAAGATAACATGGTTTCCAGGGTCAGTATATTTCTCCATGTGCATACACCCCGTCATCATCTCTGCTGCTCTCCCAACAAATTGAATGGTTTGAGGTTCCAATATTCTCCTTCTTGGATTCTTGAGACACATTTCCCTAATGATTTTTGTACAAATGGGGATCTCTTTGATATCTTGGAGCAGAGGCACCTTTATGAAGATGTTCCTAAGCTCGGAGGCTAGGCTAGACTCAGGAATGGGGACATTCTTCTCAAAAACTAGTCTCTCTAGATGGGGAGGTCAGTTGGAAGAAGATTGCGAAGGCTCTGAGGGTACGGGGATAATCTAAATGGTGAAATTATTTTCAAAATGATCAGGATTTTCCTCCTCACCTTTCTCTTCGATAATCACCATATGTTGTTTCTGTTTTTTTATGGCTACTATCTTCCCCGATCTTAGTTGGAGATCATTGAATCCAACTAGCATGCAATGATATTTGGATAAGGAAAGCGGGTTGATGGAATGGATCATTTGTACTTATTTATTATTGGGATTGGGTAAGGGTTGGGCAGGAGGCTGAGGAGGTTGAAACGATGGGGGTAAAGGCAATGGTGGCATTGGTTGACTTAGTTGAGGTAATGATGGTTGTGGTATTAGGTAAGGTGAATATTTAGGTGGGTATGACTACACAGGTGTAGGATATGGATGGTGTGAATGGTTTGGCCCTTTCCATCCTTGTTTCCAAGATTGGGAGGGTTGTCCATAATGATATTGGTTCCCATTCTGCCAATGTTGAGAGTGAATAGTGTTAGGATAGGAATATGTATGTGCATTATAACCAAATAAATTTGGGGGAAATTTAGGAGCCATACGTGTACTTACCTAAGGCCAGTTTATTCGTGCTCCCATAGCATGCAATGATTCGGCTTCAGGTTGTCCTCCTTCAAATACAACTTTCAGCCTAGTTATGGAGGGACATTTTTCAGTGGTATGGTTTTCTGCACAAATTGCAAATTTATTATTTCCTTTTATATCAAGAGGACATTCCCTTAAAATATGATTTTTCCTACACTTTGGACAAAAAATAGACAATGACTCATGTTCGTCTACAGGTTTTTGCTGAAATGTCAACCAGTCTATTTGTTTGCTAACAATATTCATTATTTCATTTTTCATATTTTCCATTTTATTCTCTAATAAATGATCATAACATCAGTAGATTCAATTTTATTATTTCTATTCCGAATTCCTTTACTGGATCTATATTGGTTCCTGGAGAATTTCTTGCACAAGTCACATATTTGATCAAAAGATTTCTGAGCAATATCCCCTTGTCCTAAAAAATTTAGATTATTTTTAGCATCATCAGTATGCCCACATAAGAACAAGGTTCTAATAGTGCTTAGATCAAATTTTTGCTTTGAACTTTGAAGGATGTACATGAATCTCTCTAAGTAGTCCTCTAGGGTGTCATCATCATTTTGCACAATAGTAAAGATTTCATCTTGAATATATCTAGTTTTAAAATATTCCTGATATTTTGACAAGAAAAATCTCTTCATTTGTTCCCAAGAAGCTATAGTGTTCCCCCCTAGTCCCATGAACCACCGTAAAGCTGCATCCTTGAGAGTTGTGGGAAACAACTTTAATTTCTGAGCATCATATGAATAATCATAAATTCTACATAGAATATCAAACTCAAATAAGAAAGGGTCTTGGTCTTCATATACCTTACCATATAAATGAGGAAGAGTTGATGGTAGTATATTTTTCATTTGCATGGTTACATCGGGATCCAGAATTAGAAATCCAAAATTGGATTGTTCCTCATTTATCTGATTTTCACTAATTCCTTTGGCATGGTCCTTATGATATTCCATTGTTATTCCTCCAATAGAATCGCTCTCAACAGGATGAGAAGGCTAAATATGTGTACTGATAGTCTCCTTCTTCCCCCTTTATGGGCCGTGTCACACCTGGACTACTGTTGCCAGAGCCCAAGTAAATTGTTCCTGTGTGATGAGTCTGGGTTTGTTTGGAGTTTCTGCATGCAAAACAAGGCCCAGTATGAGATTTAATTTCATATTTATTAGTATTTAATCAACCCTTAGTGGGCTTTAGACCTCTACCTCTTTTAGAAATTCATTTCAAAAATGACAAAAAAAACTCCAACAAAATGATGCATATTCAAAAATAACTCAGCACCTATAAATTCCTTCAAACAAATAGAAGCACAAAACATAAAAAAAATATCAGACTTACCTCTATTTCAAAAATGAAAAGTTCTTATCAATTCAAATCGCCTCCCCAACAATGGCACCAAAATGTTTGGTGCTGGAATTGCGCTTAAGCAAGCTCCTTCAACACTTAATTGTCAACCCGGGGGTTTCGTAAACTTAGAGACAAAGAAAAAGTAATGCCATAAGTGGTATGAACTTTTCCTATTCCTGTTCTTTCTTAATTGTAATATTGTAGAATCAAACAGAAAAAAATTCAAAGGTAATTGACACCAATGTAATTCTAGTGCTGGAATGTAAAAGAATGCATTTGCGAAGAAGTCAAGTAAAGGAACATTCACACATCTGGAAAAAAACCTAAATGCTAAAATGAAATTCTATGTTTATATTCAACATATATGGAAACAGTTTAACAAGTGAGCCCTTGAAAATATCTTCCTTCTAAA
The DNA here is from genome assembly GCA_034641835.2 of Pinus albicaulis. Taxonomy (NCBI): domain Eukaryota; kingdom Viridiplantae; phylum Streptophyta; class Pinopsida; order Pinales; family Pinaceae; genus Pinus; species Pinus albicaulis. The sequence goes on from CM076576.1 coordinate 722,462,937, forward strand.
TGATTTTCCTTTTACACTAAGAAATCGTTCTTGTACTCTTGCAATTTTCTTGCACTAGTGCAGGTACAAGACTTATGTGAAAAGTATATTTTACCTTCTTATACTAAATACTTATGTGTTTGTGTAGGTTCTCAACACTATGCTCCTGTGACAAGATACCAACTCTTGCAAAGGGACAGAGCTTCCTTCACCAAAGTTTCCAGTTTACTTAAAAATAAATAAAAGGATGTGTTGAAAAGAATTGAAATTGCGAGCTGAATTCTGAGATAAATTACACACGAAAAAGAAAACTTTTAATCAACTGAACTGGTAATAAGAATAACTTATAAAGTAGATCAATCTTCAATAATGAAAAAGCAACTTTCAGTCAAAGGAATTTACATGCAATCGAATGTAACTCTCGACAGATTCACTTATAATGTTGCAGATTGCTCTTAATCTATTTTTTTAAAGCGTGAAGGACAAGAATGAATTAAGGTGTTGCAATAACAATCCTTCTTATTTCACAAATTCATTCTTAACCTTCGAGAATTTAGCTTTTAACATTAGGAATGCTTTCTTCTGATGATAATGCTTTCTTGCAGGGGTAAATTAAATTAAATGCGAGAAAAAGGAAAGAGCACTTGCTATAAATAAATGAGTGAACGAGAGTGTAGAATCATACTCTCACTAGTGCAAGAAGATTCTTCCTACACGATTCAAGCATAAGCAAACCAGGAAATAAATTGCAATAAATAAATGAATTTAATTTAACCTTCCACACAATGGATCTGTTCACACTTTGACTATTAAATAAAATTAAATCAGAACTCTGAAGCAAGAATGAAATAAAAATTTAAGTCGCGCAACTTTAAAGAAATAAATCAACACACAAACCTTTGAAATAAAGAAAGCACGAGGGTAAACGAGCTGGGTTGGTTGGGCCCTAGCCAAAAAGCTCATTTCCCATTTTTAGGAAATGAAACTCTTCATCACTTTAATCAACACATTAAAAAATGATCAGATGCAATGTGGAGAATCATGGCACAAGTCCTTGTATTATCTTTGGCCAGCAAACATACATTAAATCTTAAGTCCAGCCTCAGAGCGAGGGCGATAATGAAATTAGAAAACAAGATTACAGTTCACTACTATCGATGTCACTTCGCTAACCTAGTTCTATACAAGATCTATATTTTATAAAATGCTTAGGCCTATGGGCTTGACCGCTAATTACAAAGTCGTTCCTAAATCGATCCTTTCAGCTGAACGGACTAACAACCAAAATTACAGAATTGGGCTAGCAGCTATGATAAGTCACGAGTTAATCGCTGGATGTAGACCCTATCTTTGGCATGATCCCTGACTAAACTCCATCTGTGTTTGACTTCAGTTAATCCACAGCTAAACTAGAAGACGTGGACCATAACACCTACGTGGAGTGATAGAACTGTTGCAGAGATCACAGAATGCTGATTGTTGGCGGTGTAGGAATCTGCCTGCACTTAAATCACACTAACTTAATGAGTAATAATTAGCTTATCAAATAAATTTATGAAAGTAAATATAAGCTAGACGGAATATTTAAAGGAACGAAATCTATTTAAAATTATTAATAAATAACATAATAAGCCTTAATCATGAAATATGAAGTTTATGTAGTAATAAATAGTTTCTTGGACTAGTGCAGGAATGACAAGGTTTATAGAGATGAAACTTAGGTTAATGGTTATAGGAAGAGGGTAAAAATAGGGCATTTCGGCACACCAACAATCATGTATATCATATTTTTCATTGAGCCTTAGAGAATCTATTTTTGGAATAGAAGCTTTATTCAAAAAAGTGTTTTTATTGCTTAATAGTCTCTTCATAAATTCCTTTTTTTATATATACTTAAGGGTTTCAAACTTCCTTTCAAGATTTTTGCATTCTGTTTTCCTAGATCTAGATATTATTCTATCTAATTTGGTAATTTTCCACACAACTTTCATAGTTTCTCTAATTCTTGGTCATCATAATTCAATAATAAATAATAAACTAACTTATTTATAATTAGAAAACAATACCAAAAAAAAAAAATCTTTTTTTTTTTTTTTTTTTGTGTAAATAAGGAAGATCAACTATTGTTCGCAATTCAATTCCATTATTATATACCTAAGAAAAATAAATAGAGTCGGGGATTGTGGCACCAAACTGCTACCTCCATATAGCCACATATTACAGAGCCATACAATCAATAATTGTAGCGATATCATACAACTATAGAATTCTACAATCAATTATATGTATAATTTATTACTTGAATGGTGCAATTACATATGTCATAGGATTGAATAAATTAGTCATCATTCATATTTCTTCCTTATAAAATTTTTTTCTCGCGGACAACATAACACTACCATACAAAAAAAATTCCCCCACATAATCGTGCATAAGTAAACACTTCTTGTGCTTATTCTAAATTTTCATTCTTATTGTCCCGACTATGATTTTTCCATATTGTGTGTCGCTAACATGCCACACCACCATTACCATCATCCACCAAAATGTCGTATGCCACCAATGAACCTACATTTCTAGTTCTCATTGGTCCTAGCAATATTCATAAATTGTTCATTATTCCCTTATAGGGTCACTATACAATACGACATTGTCTATGGAGACCACAAATTCGTCTGCAGAATTTTTGCCGGAATCCACTTAAAAAAAATTCAAAAGACAAAAATTTTGGAGTGTTTGAATCATTTTTTTATGGTGGAAAAGGATTTAGTACCATCATGCAAATTCCTTATGTTTGACAACTATAACCCAGATTTTAAAAAAAATCAACCAGGTTTTGTCATAATCTTTCCCGAATTTCCATTAATTTTAAAAATAAGTTGCGAGTTCTTAAAACGATGCCATACAATAGTGAGTATCCTATGGTCATAGCTCAAATTGATTGCGATATATTTTTCATTTTTAAAACTTTAATAAATTATTATATTTCCATTTAGTATTAATCTATTTTTATAAAAACAGTTATACTTTATGTTAGATATAATACTTTTGTGATGCATAATATAATTAAATGTATCTCAGAATAATCACATCGTTACAATTTGGTTGACATTTCAAACCAAATAATTTGGTTCATCCTCATGACAAGTTGAAAAATTCAATCAATCTTCAGGAATAAAGAGCAAGGATTCATCATTGCCCATTAGTAAATTAGTTATTAACGTAAATTGGTTGTTAGGAATATTAATTCTTAAATGAATAAAATAATCCCATAATTTTATATAATAAATATTACTTATTTATAATGAGGTTTCTATGAAATTAGTTATTTTAGTTAAATAAATTTAAATTACAGTCATTTTTTTAATAAAGATATAAGTTTAAAATTATTATATATTTAGGATAATTATATATAATAATACCATAAATTAATTAAATAGATGCTAAAAATATAAGATTTGTCACAAATTATTATTTATAAAGGTTAAAAATAGTTAAAAATATTATTTATATATAAAGTAGTTGCTAGGTGAAGTCAAAGGGTATAGAATAGGATCCGAAATACTATAAATTAATAAAGAATCTAGGAGTTTATTTATTTGTATTAATTATTTTTTAATATTGCAAGAAAAATTATTACTAATAAATATATAGGTTAATAATGGTTAAAGAATATTAATTAAAAATAGAGAATATGTTAGGGTTTATTATTAAAATAAGGAAGTAAAATAGAATTAAAGGAACCAAAACATAAGAAAACAAAATTACACATAAAAATAATGGAAATGAACTCAAATACCTAACACAATAAATACCAACCAAGATGGGGAGGAATCACATAGAGAGAGCTGGAATCCAACTCTTACTTAATTTCCAACCATCATCCCTTTTGAGTTTCCTATCATGCCTCTCAATATCAATAGCCTCTCTAAGCTTCCTATGGTGGAAGTTATCAACCCTAGAAATGACTCTGGAGTCCCCAATAAAGACATGGTGACAGGGTTTTCCCACATGTTCAACTAGAGCTGATGTGTGAGAACGATTGTGCCTAATATATGCAGAATGCTCATTTATTCTTTGTTTAATGAATCAACGTGTTTCTCCAATATAGGGAACACCACGGGAATAGGGAACTAGGTAAACCCCTTTCATGTCCTTAGGGTCGAATGACTCTTTCACAGATCCAAGATAATTTCTAATAGTAAAGAGATGCTTGAACAAAGAGGAGACATTATTCTTCCTAAGGATATGGGAAATCCTCTCCTTGGTCCCTTGGATGAAGGGGAGATGAACCATGGAGATAGGATCAACACGAGAAATTTTACCACTTAGCTGTTACAGGATTTTTGAAAGGCCTTGAGGCCTTGAGATATACTATACCCATTAATTTCTCAGACATCAAGAAGATGATATTTTTCTGACTCCAAGTGGCTCTCATCATAGATTCTTAGAGTATGCGTAGCAAGGGTGTTAATAACACCAAATTTATATGCATGAAAATGATGAGAACTAGCATGAAGATATTGTTCAGTGTGAGGTTTATTGTGAAAAAATTGGTGAGAAATGGAACCATCATCCATTCTAGAGAGGAGAATGTCAAGGAAGAGAAGGCATTTGTCTAGCTCAAATAAGGAGTTCATAAATTTTTCTCAAAATTCAAAATTATAGGATTGAGTTGAAACTAGGATGGTTTCGTAGATATCGTCTTCCTGATTCTGGCGCAGTGAACAGCTCGAAAAACTGAAGTCGTATGAGGAAGATATCGCGTTATGATCGAAATGAAAAATATGTAAATTTTTGACAGTTTGACCAGGTTTGACTAGGTTGCACAGTCAACAAGGTGGAGGTACAGTTAGCAAAAAAGGAATATTTTGCAAAATATTCCTTTCCACTGGGCCATTCAATGGATGACAAGTGTCATTTTTTTATTCATTGCATAGGTTTGGAGGAGCCAATTAGAGAGTGCCACGTATCCCTGAGGCTGCCATGTGTCCCTGAAATGGCGTTATAAAATTTTGTTGAGGGTCCGCATGGCTCTACCCCGAGACCTCCTGCCAGGCACGCATACTCTCTACCTTCCCCACTACGTAGTATTTCTTAACCTCTAAGGCGACGGTTTATATTTATGTTGTAATGAAAATCCTATTGGGGGTTGGGAACTGTCGGTGGTCCCAACCCGCCAGCGGTTCCCCGGAGCATATCATATGCAACGTTAACATCCAAACCACGTGATCTATGCCTTAAATAAGAGTTCAAACTACCAGTGTTTCCATCGTGTGTTGTCACATGGAAACATTAGTTGCCAATGTCTCCATGGTCAATTCTAACCCACGACGGTTGAACCCATGGTTCAAGTTTTCAACTAGAGTTACTACCGCAACTTCCACCCAACGGTTATGTAACTGCGGGTTTGGGGGGTGCGCATGTGGCCACCCACAACCAAAAAAATTTATTGTAGTGGTCAAGTCGGCGGTCAGTTTAGTGGGCGCGCCTTAAATGGCAAGATTTCCTTTTTTAACTCCAGTTAAGTGGATTTCTCCACTTTAGTGGAGCTTTCCTAGGTGAAACTAGGAAAAAGTGTAGGAGGCCCAATTTTTGACCATTATGAATGAATGAAGAGTCATTTTTTACTAATTGGAGCATTCTGGAGCCATTGGTGCAGATAAAAAAGCCATTAGATCAATATAACTACCATTAGATCAATATAACTAATGTAATAGCAAAATTTTGAGCATAATGAAAGATGGACATGTCTTTGGGAGCTGGACCAGCAGATGTAACCCAGGAGGGGTGAACTGTTTCAACATGCCTATTGTGTAAATTTTATGTGGTGACTTATTTATCTATTTTACACTGTCATTTAGTGTTATTTAAGCTTTTTTATGCTTCTAATTCACTAAAAATAATCTACAATTCATGGTCAAAATACTTAAACCTTATGCAAACTAATGAGACAAGTATGTGTACGTTTTTAACTAAAAAGATGCTTAGCACAACAAAAATAATACATTAATTTCAGATCAGATTGGTATCAGAGCTAAAGTTTATTCTCTGGTGTTGTTTAGTACAAATAATTGTTTAACTATTTGCAACTTTTAGATGCTTACAAGGCTCAAGCTCAAGAGAGGAGAATGTGAATTGGTGGAAGTAGAAGGGTCTCAAAAAGAGCCAAAGAAAAGGAGAGAAATATTGCCACAATCTCCACCACCTAGTTCACCTTCTAAAGAAGCAGAAGCTCCATTAAGAATTCCTCATGAGGAAGGATAAATCCATGAGGAAGTTGATCCTAAGGAGGAAGAAAGAGTGTTCAGGAAAGAATTTCTTGACATGACTGAGATGGGTAGAATCATTTATCAAGAAAGGAATGGGAGACTGGAAGGAGAAGGATCTAAAATTCACAAATAAGGACAAGGATCTTCAGGAGGCAAAAATAATGAAGATAATTATAAGAATGGAAATGGAGGAAATGGAGGCAATGGAGAGCCATCATCCTCACCATATTCTACTTTTCTTTAGTACATCAGCAAAACAAGTCCAATAGAACTAGTAAAAATTATTTTTTTAAACTTGATGTTATGTTTGAATTGCCAATTTTTAATGGTGAAGGCAATGTACAAAAGCTTGATAATTATATTAGGCAATTGGAGGTCTATTTGAGAATCCAAAACCTTCAAGATGATGATACCAAATTTCAATTAGCTTCATTGAGAATGGAAGGTGCAACACTTGTTTGGTGGGAAGCTAAGACAAAGGAGTAAATAAAGAAACATGGTAAGATTATTCTATCATGGTCAGATTTCATTACTGCTATTAAACAACAGTTTTATCCAGTAGCTCATATGCAGAAATCCATCATGAACTGGCAAATATTTAGGCAATTAAAGGGACAAAATGTGCAATAATACACCCAAGAATTTAGGAGAACAGCTATTTTATTAGGGGTGGATTTGCAGAGCTAAGATACTTTGATAAAGTACATAGGAGGCTTAAATAGCTATCTAAAACATAATATGCTCATGTTTAACCCCACCAGTCTAGATGAAGTTTGTGTTTAGGCCACACATCTAGAAGCTAAAGGGAAGAACATTTATGAAGAGGGTAGGAAGAAACCTTTTAAGGGTAAAGCCAAGGAAATTACCTCAAAAGGTAAGAAAAAAAAGAATGCATTTGTTAAGAAAGAGGGTGAAAAGTGGTTTGTAAACATTTTTCAAAAGAAGGCCATGATAAAAATCATTGTTGGAAATTACATCGTGAATTGAGGCCAAAGAAACCTAATAACAAAGGGAAACATAAAACTGTTCCTACAACTCAACATGATTTAGGATCTGATTCAGGTGATGAATCTATGATTACAACCATGGGATTGAAGAACATGAAGGGAAAATAAAATTAAAATAAACCCAGTACCAGTACATCAAACTGCCACATAAACACTCCAAATGAAGAAGAAAGAATAGAATTGTTTCATGTGAGGGTCATATCAAAGCATACCAATATTGACACATTGTTTGATAGTGGGTCACAAGAAAACTTAATCTCTAAAGATTTGGTCAAGAAAATTAACCTTGAGACCATAGCACATCCAAAACCATATCCATTGGGTTGTATTTGTAAGGATGCAAATCTACAGGTTTCAAAGAAATGTATATTGAGGTTTGCAATCACTGCAAATTTTGTTGACACAATTGAATTAGATGTGGTTCCGCTTGACATTACTGGTATTGTATTAGGGAGTCCTTACTTGTATGATAGGAAAGCGATATTCCATCGCCATAAGAAAAAGTATCATTTATTCAAATCTGGAAATGAGTTCATTGTTAGAGCACATTGCAAGAAGACAAATATTGCTATGGTATTGGACACGTAAAAAGGCTGCTAAATTCAAGTAAGAATTTTTTTCTACTTATTATTAAGCCTAAAGTTGATATTAATTATGAATTTTTTGAGGGATGTGATCCTAAGTTGAAATCATATTTATATGATGTGGTTAATGGACATCATGAGATTTTTCAGGAGCCAATAGGATTGCCTCCAAAAAGGTAAATTCAACATGAGATTCAGTTGCAGCAAGATTGTCCTCTTCCAAAAATTGGTATGTCTCGCATGTCGATAACGAAGAATGTTGAAATAAAGAGTAAAATCAAAGAAATGTTGGACAAAGGAATCATAAGGCCAAGCACCATGCCATGCGGTTCACCCATAGTCTTGATAGCAAAGAAAGATGGGACTTGGCGCATGTGTGTAGATTTTCGAGCTTTGAACAAGATTACGGTAAAAAATAGTTACCCACTTCCAAGAATAGATGATTTTCTTGATCAACTGAAAGAAGTAAATTTTTTCACTAAGTTAGATTTACGAAGTGGATATGATCAAGTAAGAATTGCAGAAAGTAATATATGGAAAATTGCAATCAAAACCAAACAAGGACTCTTTGAGTGGCTAGTTATGCCTTTTGGTTTGTGTAATGCACCAGAAACTTTCATACCAATTATGGATAGTGTTTTTCGTCCATTCCTTGATGACTTTGTGATTGTGTACTTATATTAAATTTTAATTTTCAACAAAACAAGAGAATATCGTGTCTTTCATGTGAGTAGAGTGCTTGAGATTTTGAAGAAAGAGAAATTGTTTCTTAAGATGTCAAAGTGTGAGTTTTGAAATACTTCTTTGGTATATTTGGGACATATTGTAGGAGGACGAGAAATGAGGATTGATCCTTTTAAAGTGGAGGCCACTGTGAATTGGCCCACACCCAAAACAGTTACTGAGGTAAGAAGTTTCTTAGGTGCAGCTCAATATTGGAGAAAGTTTATTACTAACTTTTCTTCCATCGCAGCTCCTATGCATGTAGTGACAAGTGTGAATATAGGCTTCCAATTGGGAGGAAAACAAAAACAAGGTTTCAAAGCTTTAAAATACAAGATCAATTCAGCTCGAGTCCTTACATTACCAAATTTGATACAGCCATTCGAGATTCAAACTAATGCTAGTGATTATTGCATGGGCGCAGTACTTTTGCAGCATGGTAAGCCTATCACCTTTCATTCTGAAACATTTAATGGTGTTGGGACTGATTATCCTACATATTACAAAGAAATATATGCATTAGTACAAAGTGTCAAGAAGTGGAAACACTACTTGATGGGTAAAGAGACTATTGTACACACTGATCACCAACCATTACAATACTTTCAGTCAAAAAAAAAATTGCAACAATCAAGACATTTCAGGTGGATGGGATTTATTCAATAGTTTCACTTGGTTATAAGGTACAAGAAAGGTATTTTCAATAAATTTGTAGATACGATTTCAAGGCCAATCATTAGTGCTTCTACTTTACTCAAAAATGATTATGTTGTACATGAGAGTTACATAGAACAATATGCACGTGACATTGATTTCCAAGATGTGTATGCTAGTTTGAGTGAAGGGAGTCAATTTGAAGAAAAATGTTATCACATGCATAACAATTTGTTGTTTCATTTGGGCAAGCTATGTATTCCACAAGGAGAGAGTCTAAGTGTCATGAGAGAATCTCATTCATCTCTTATTGCTGGACACTTTGGGGTAAGTAAAAAGTGGCGCATCTACAGAGGTATTGTTATTGTCCTCGCATGGTAGATAGTGTGTCACGTTTTATAAGAGGTTGTTCTATGTGTGCAACAATTAAGCCTAGTAATAGGAAATTTGGATTGTACACACCACTACCGGTACCATCAAGGCCATGGGAGAGTGTCTCCATGGACTTTGTTGGAGGTATACCTATCTCAAGAAAGAAACATGATTATATTTATGTAGTTGTGGATAGATTCAGTAAAATGTGTATACTTATTCCATGTAAGAAAACCATTACTGCCGAACAAACTTTTGAACTTTATTTTCAAAATTTTTGGGTTCATTTTGGATTTCCAACTTCTATTGTTAATGATAGGGATTCTAGGTTCATTGGGAATTTTTGGTCAAACTATGGAGAATGATGGACACAAAATTGAAAAAGAGTACCTCTTTTCATCCAAAAACAGATGGAAAAACCAAGGTGGTGAACATAACAGCTATGCATCTATTGAGAGGATATTTTAGCAAACATATTAAGTTGTGGAATGAATAATTGCATTACATTCAACATGTTTACAACTGGGCAAAGCACTCTTCAACACAAACCTCAAATTTTGAAGTATGCTTTGGGTATTTCCCAAAATCGCCATTAGACTTCATCTCTGGGAAGGATGTCGCAATTCATGGCCATATTGATATTGATAAGGCTCGAAATTTCATTGAGAAAATTCAGATTATACATCAACAAGTTCAATAATATCTTGAGAAAAGTCAAAGAAAATACAAAGAGAGGCATGACAAACATCCGTTTTATCAAAAGTTTCAAGAGAGAGATGAGGTATGGTTGCACATTAGCAAAGAAAGGATGCAAGGGGAATGTAAAAATATCAAACCCATTCTCTATGGTCCTTTCAAGATCATAAAGAAAGTTGGTAATAATGCATTCCAACTTGACTTGCCTTCTTACATGAAAATGTATTCAATTGATAATGTTGAAAAATTATGCTTGTATGAGCCACCTTTGATCGATGATCAAGGAAGTGATGTTAAACTACCTTCTATTGAATATTTCTCACCATAATTTATGGATGAGCTCAAAGAAGATATAATTCTTGACAGGAGGACAAGAGCATCAAAGAGGGGAAGTATTGACTACCTTTGAGTTGGGCTCCAAGGCACTAAACCAATCAAGGCAATATGGATGGAGATTGGAAAGGTGAGGGAGTTGTACCCTCATCTAGTAAACAAGTAATCAAGCCTTTTGGGGTCCAAAAGCTTCCCAATTGGGAGGAATGATCAGGAGCTCATAAATTTTGCTAAAAATTCAAAGTTATAGGATTGAGTTGAATCTAGGATGGTTGCATAGATCTTGTCCTCCTAATTCCAGTGCCACAAATGGTTCAAAAAACCGATGTTGTATGAGGAAGATATCACGTTCTGATTGAAATGCCAAACATGTAATTTTTTTATAGTTTGACCAGGTTTGACTAGGATGCATAGTCAGTAAGGTGGAGGTACAGTAAAAAAAAGGAATATTCCTTTCCACCGGGCCAATCAATGGATGAAAAGTGTCATTATTTTATTCGTTGTATAGTTTTGGAGGAGCCAATTAGAGGGTGCCACGTGGTGAGGCTTGAGGCTGCCACATGTACCTGAAATAGCATTATAAAATTTTGTTGAGGGTCCACAAGGCTTGACCCCAAGACCTCCTGTCGAGCATGCATACGCTCTACCGTCTGCACTACGTAGTAGTTCTTAACCTCTAAGGCGATGGTTTATATTTATGTTGTAATGAAAATCCTATTGGGGGTTGGGAACCACAGACGGTCCCAACCCTCAAGCTATTCCCTGGAGCATATCACATGGCACGTTAACATCCAAACCACACGGTCTATGCCTTAACCGAAAGTTAAAACTACCATCTTTTTCATCTTGTTTTGTCACATGGCAATGTTATTTTCCAACATCTCTGCGGTCATCGCTAACCCACGACAGTTCAACCCGCAGTTCAAGTTTTCAGCTGGATTTACTACCGCAAGTTCCACCCAATGGTTATCTAACCGTGGGTTTGGGGGGTCCACATTTGGCCACCCCCAACCACAAAAATTTATTGTAGTGGTCAAGTCGGCGGTCAGTTTAGTAGGTGCACCTAAAATGGCGGGATTTCCTTTTTTAACTCTAGTTAAGTGGAGTTCTCCACTTTTAGTGGAGCTTTCCTAGGTGAAACTGGGAAAAAGTGTATGAGGCCGAATTTTCGACCATTCTGAGTGAATGAAGAGTCATTTTTAACTAATTGGACCATTCTCGAGCCATTAGTGCAAAGTAAACATGTATTAGAGCACTATAACTACATGTAATAGAAAAATTTTGAGCATAATGAAAGATGAACATGACATTGGGAGCTGGACCAACAGATGTAGCCCAAGAGGGGTGAATAGTTTCATCATGCTTGCTATTTAAATTTCATGTGGTGAATTATTTATATGTTTTACACTACTGTTCAGTGTTATTTAAGCTTGTTTAATGCTTCTAATTCACTAAAAATCATCTGCAATTCATGGTCAAAATCCTTAACCCTTATGCAAACTAATGACACAAGTATGCACATGTTTTTAAACTGAAAAGACACTTAGCACCGCAAAAATAATACAATCATTCAGATCAAGCTCTACCTCCATCATGAAATTTATGGAGTCAGATTGGGAATTGATATGGCTTAGAAATAGGTCAAACTTCTCATGACCATGGGACCAAATGACACAAGTATCATCAAAAAACCTCTTCCACTTTTTAGGTCAAAATTGAGCTGAGGCTAAGGACCTGGTCTCAAAATATTCAATAAATAAGTTAGCAACTATAGGGGAAAGAGGGGAAACCATCGCAACACCACAATTTTTCTCATAGAACTCACCTTGGAAATTAAAGAAGGTCAAGGTGAGGTAGAGGCCAACTAATTTTACAGTGTCTTAGTCTGAGATCCGACTTATGACACAAATGGTTTCTTGGATGGGGATTTTGGTAAATAAGGAAAAAACGTCAAAATGTACTAACAAATCCCTAGGCTCCAACCTAATATCCTTCCATCCTTTATAAAAAAAAATTTAGTCCTTTACATCGAAATCAATGTGACCCACAAGTGGCTTAAGCTTTTGGGCCAGGAATTTAGCAAGAAGACAAGTAGGCCCACCTATTGGTTTAACAAAAGGTCTTAAAAGGGGCCCAAATTTATGAATCTTAGGAAGGCCATAAATTATCGAGGTGAGGGTATTTCTCTCAATAAGCTTTCTAGAAAGAGGATTGAGAGACAAATTCGACTTAATGGCAAGGGCCGTCTCCTCATAAACGAACTTAATGGCATTATTTTGAAGATTGACGTACTCCCATTATTTGAAACATGGTCAATAATTTTGTTAATGTAGTCAAAATTATCCAAAATGAATACGACACCACCTTTTTCAGCCTTAAGTATGACAATATCAGGGTTATTCCTCAGGGATTTAGGGGCAAGAAACTCCACTTTTCTCAGATTCCTTTCGGGAGAATTAGCCATCTTAAGAAAAATAACACAATATTGCCTCATAGTCTCCTTGAAATTATCCGGAAGGTCCTTAATACCATACTTGATGTTACATATAATGTCATCGATGGGAAACTTCTTAGGAGCCACGGAAAAATTAAGCCCTTTATTAAGGAGACTAAAAACAGGAGAATACCAAATTTTACTAGATATGTTAATAAAATTATTAAAACCACTAAGGGAATTATTATTATTATTATTATTATTATTATTATTATTATTATTTTTGATATTATTACTAATATTAACGTTATTATTATTAATATTGTTAATAATATTATTATTTTCCATATTCATATTATTGTTATTAATATTAATATTATTATTATTATTATCAAAATTATTCATATTATAATTTAGTAGAAATTCTTTCGGTAAAAATCACATGTAAAAGAACGTGGTCGACGCGTTTCGAACCAACCAGTGTGGTTCATTTCTACTAAATTATATTATGGATCACAGAAGCCTAGATTCCAAAAATTATTCATATTATTAATAATATTTTTATTATTATTATTATTATTATTATTATTATTAAAATCATTCATATTGTTATTAATGTCATCATTATTATTATTATTATTATTATTAAAAATAAAATTATTAAAATCAAAACAAGCATCGCCATGGAGGTGGATAGAGGGATTATAGGGTTTAACGAGGCTAGGAGAAAACACATCGCTAAGGTGCAAGGTTGAGGAGGGACCTTCAAACCTCAATATGGGAGAAGGGCTAGTGCAACCTGAGATCATACCAGGGCAAGGTTCGACCCTTGAGGGAGAGCGATCAACTGAAACGCAGATCGAAGAGCACGTAGGAACAAAAAACAAACAACGCTTTGATTCAGACTGAGCTTGATTCACCGGAGAAGAGGAACACTAAGAGGAGGTTGCATAGGAGGATTTACAGGCAACCTGTGGGCTAAGGTTCATGCCCTGTCACTGCTGACCAAGCTTGATGCTAGAGAGTTTGATGCTCGAGAGGCTATCAGGATAGAGATATCAGAGAGAAAATAGGAGTTTGAGGGAACAACTACATTTCCATGCTCCAATAAAACTTGATTCTCCAGAGCAGATGAAGAAGCGCCATGGTCATGAGAAGTTGGATCTGTTTCTGGGCCATCTTAATTCCCAATCTGACTCCATCAAGTTCACGATGGAGGTAGAGGTGGACGAATGCCAACCCTTCCTTGACATTATCCTCTCTAGAATGGATGATGGTTCCATTTCTCACCAAGTTTTTCGCAAGAAAGTTCACACTGAACAATATCTTCATTCTAGTTCTCATCATTTTCTCGCCCATAATTTTGGTGTTCTTAACACCCTTGCTACCCGTGCTCTAAAAATCTTTGATGCGAGCCACTTGGATTCGGAAAAATTTCATCTTCTTAATGTCATTGAAATTAATGGGTATAGTATATCTCAAGGCCTAAAGGCCTTTCAAAGAGCCTGTAAAGGGTTAAGTGGTAAAACTACTCGCATGGATCCTATCTCAAAGGTTCATCTCCCCGTCATCCAAGGGACCATGCATGGGATTTCTCATGTCATTAGAAAGAATAATTTCTCCTCTTCATTCAAACCTCTCTATACCGTTATAAATTATCTTCGATATATGAAACACCAAGTTGACCCTAAGGACATGGAAGGGGTTTACCTAGTTCCTTTTTCCTCTAGTGTTACCTATATTGGAGAAACGTGTCAATATATTAAATAGAGAATCAATCAACATGTTGTAGATATTAGGCACAATCATTCCTTCACATAAGCTCTAGCTGGACATGCAATAAAATCTTGTCACCATGTGTGTATTGAGGACTCCAAAGTCATTGCTAGGGCTGATCACTTCCACCATAGGAAGCTTAGAGAGGCTATTGAGATTGAGAGGGATGCTAGGAATCTCAACATGGATGAAAGTTGGAAAATAATTAAGAGCTATATTATAGCTCTCTCTGTGTAATTCCTCCCCCTCTTGGGTATTTTATTATGTTATGTCTTTGAGTTCATTTCCATTACTTTTACGTGTAATTTTGTTTTCTTATGTTTTGGTTTCTTTAATTGTATTTTACTTCGTTATTTAAATAATAAACCCTAGCATATTCTATATTTTTAATTAATATTCTTTAACCTTTCTTAACTTATATCTTCATTAGTAATAATTTTTTTTTGAAATATTAAAAAATAATTAATAGAAATAAATAAACTCCTAGCTTGTTTATTAATTTATAGTATTGAGGATCCTATTCTATACCCTTTGACTTCACCTAGTAACTACTTTATATATAGATAAATTTTATAACTATTCTTAACCTTTATAAATAATAATTTGTGACCATTCTTAAATTTTTAGCATCTATTTAACTAATTTATGTTATTATTATATATAATTCTGATACATAGATAATTATTTTAATCTTATATCATTATTAAAAAAATTACAGTGTTTTAAATTTATTTAACTAAAATAAATAATTTCGTAGAAACCTCGTTATAAATAAATAATATTTATTATATAACATTATGGGATTATTTGATTAATTTAAGAAATATTATTCCTAACAACCAATTTAACTTAATAATTAATTTACTAATGTCTATTTTTTAACGACTATCTCTAGGCAATGATGCATCCTTGTTATTTATCTCTAAAGATTGATTGACTTTTTCAACACGTCGTGAGGATGAATCACATTAGTTGGTTTGAAATGCCGTCCAAATCCTAATTATATGATTAATAAGAAATAAATTTACTTAAGTTATACTTTAATTAAACTATGTACCTTAAAGTAAATATTAAAAAAAAAAGGAGTTTTTTATTTTATATACAAAACATAAAAGATGATTCAAAATTCCAAAAGGAAAATTCTCTCATAAAAGTGGTATAACTTCATGTTATGGGTTATGTACATTGAATGGGAGAATTTAAGGAAAATAAATTAATATAATTATTAATGAGAACTATGAGGAAAATTATATTCATATCAATTTGATAAAAAACTTATTAATTCAAGAATTACAATATTTTTTTATTTCAAAGCTCGATATGAAATTAAAGACTTGCAAATAATAATTAATGATTGTAAATGTATATTTGAATACAATGTTTCAACTATGTTTAAAGGAAATTTTTACATAATTATGGGTTTACCTTGGTTTGAAAAACTGGGTGTCTTCATGTTAACATGGAGAAGTTTTATTTGACCTTTTCTTATAAAAAGAAGACAATAACATTCCAAGACATCATAATGAAGTCAAAACCGATAATAAACTTTGGAAAAGACTTTAGATATATTTTAAATGTGATCTTTCAAGAAAATTAAAAGTCATGTGTCAAGGATAAAAAATGAATTTGATGAAGTTATCTTAGATTAACAAAAAAAAATATCAAATCTCACTTAAAAAGATCACAATAAAAAACCACTTGCACACATCAACAAGATCAATTCTATAAAATTAAAAATAAAATAAGTAAAGGAAAATATTGAGAAGAAACCCAATGAAATATATCAAGGAAATATGAAGAAATTCTCCTTGAAAAGCCTTAATCAGAAATTGCTAAAAGAAATTAGAGTTTTAAAACATGAGAAATTTGAGTATTGAATTTTGAAATATTAAATATTAAATATATAAATTAGAAGACGATAAATTTTACGTCTCAAAAATCATGATCAAAATATAGTCACTCGAATTAGGAAGCTTAAGAATTGCACAAATTTAGTGGAAATTAGGATAAAACATCTCATCCAAATAGAAGCATACAAAATATTCAAATAAAAAAATCCAAGTTAAAGAAAAAAGAAAAAATATTGTTCTAAATAATATCATGAATTAGAGATATTTATTTCCATTTGAAGAGAAAACATATTCATATGTTGTAGTTCAAGTGACATAAATTCCAAATGGATATTTATTAATTGACGAAGTTATTTCAATGCATGATTGAAATCATATGCTGGAAATAAATTAAGAAATCACTAGAAGCATGATAAAGGAAAATTGGATCATAATAACTAATTCTCAACATCCAAATTGTAAGGGAAGACATCTTAAATAGTAAGCATATCAATATGGATTAGGACGAAATAAACTAACACATTCAAAAAGATATTTATGCCAAAAAAAGTAAGCTTCATAATAACAATTCATGTTTGTTATCATGTATGTGTAAATCTTTAAATAATATCAAATTAGGATGATTAGATCATTTTTTGTTTAAAATTTTTTCTTGGAACTAAGAATTTCATATCATCTCGTATCATTGAATACGATAAGTACAAAAGTAGGGATATGCAAAAACATTACAACATAGAAAAAGTGACCTCAAACCTTTCCACAAATATTCTTTGAGACAAAACATTTCTAAATGAGAGGGAAATGTTATAAACATAGAAATATAAATCAATATAATTAAATAATGAACAAAATAACAATAATTTTTATGACAATGGACATGTCTCAAAATACGTGATTATTCATGAAACAACATTCTACTTATATATATAGAGGTTATTATTTCATGACCTAGGCTTGGTTCTCACATTTTTGTTCCTTTTATTCTTTATTCATATCTATCCTTCTCTCCCTTTGTTTCAGCATCTTTCTTAGTTCCAATATAAAGGCCTAGAGTATTCATGAGAGGTGTGGTTCGCTTGCAATGGTAAGATCCCTCCTCACTTATTTTGGGAAAGAGGGTCCTAATTTTCACAATGTGAATTATCTTAACATCTCTCTCCATTCTCTAATATACTTTTTGAAAGTTTGGTGAAGCATATGTAGAGGCCAAGGTTATGATGGTTGTAAAAGAAGGAACAATACAAGAATACCTTATAGCTCTCAGCATCAATATGTAGTAAAGCATTCAATGACAACAGAATGTAGAAATACTCCATTTGGAATGAGAAGGGAAATTGAGGAAGCAGAGTTGCACGAAGCCAAAATCATATGTAGATTTATATGTGATGTATTAGTGCAAGATAATTTGAGGGTACAAAGACAAGGCATACTTATTATATGAAAATCATTGACATATATTGATAGGTAGAGACAATCATGGGAAATGTCTTGGTCGAAAGGTCACAAGAGTAAAAGGAAAACTTGTTGGGCATGGATGAAGTGCCGAGAAAATTACAAATTGGATCATAGGATTTCATTCATGGGAAAGAAACTAGATAATATAGAGTTTTCTAATTCAAAGAAAGATGTTGGTCCTCCCTTTCTTTTAGATATGATTTTGTTATATATATATATATATATATATATATATATATATATATATATATATATATATATATATATGAGTCTCTAAAGCCTCTAATAGTAGATATGGTTGTGATAGTCATATTCTTTTTGTAATTTTGTTAGGCTTCGTAACTTGGCTTAAAATAGTTTTAAAACATAAAAAATACTATATTACTCTGTATAAAGCGACTTTCGATTATAATCAAATATGAATATATTTTATCAACTCGTTTTGAACCAACCAATGTGATTCAACTTCAAAACAAGATGAACCATATTACTCATTTATTTTCCCTAATAATAAACTTATACAAGTATCATTTTGATTATATATTAAAAAAAAACTACCAAACTTACACAAACCTAAAATAATTTATTATTGTTTAAATAACATATATCAAATTTGATTTTAAACCTATAAATACACCTCCATAGTTATTTAAAAAATAAATAAAAATTGCATACTCTCTAAATTATATTTATATTTATATTATTTATTAATATTTTTAATCTTTAATTAAAAATAAATCATCAAATGAATCTCCGAATAAAATAAAGAAATCATACAATCCATTAATTACATTTAATTAAAAAAAAATTAATAAATGATATTAAAAAAAAACCATAAAACGCATCTCCAAATACAATGACAATTTCATATGGTGAGAAATGATAAGGTGAGAAATATAAATATTATGGTGAAGCTTGACATGTAATTAAGCATGTGGTATTAAAGATGGACGAATCTAGAAATGCAAATGGAAGTTGGATATTTTATTATAATGTATAAGGAGTAGTTTATTTGTGTATTTTTTTTCTTGGTAGTTTTCATTATCTAAATTTGTAATGAATTTGGAATTATAAATAAGGTCATAAAAGTTAACCTTTCAGGATTTAATAATTTAAATATTTAATTTAATAATTTAAATATTTAATTTTTACTTCGATGGTGTTTTATTAGAATGTTAAAGTTGCTTAAAAGCATGTGCCATCCTCACACTTGTCTTCTCCTTGTGAGGACATTGCACTGGGTAGTTAATATGGGTGAGCTATATTTGTAGTGGGATCGTTGTTTTAACTCTTCACCTATGGAAAGGGATTAGATGAGGTATGAGTTTAATGTGAAAGGGGGAGGGCATCTGCTCATCATCCATTCCTTGTTTCTTCCTTGTTGTGAATCATTTTAATTTTTTATTTCATAGGTGGTTTTTATAAAAAAAAATATCATTCGGAATGCGTTTTTTTATCTCTAAGTGTTTTTATGATATTAATTTTGTTTGGCTTGGGTTCATAGTTTCATTTTTATTTTTGAGTCATCATAAATATGGTACGATTGCTCTTTTAATATGTTTATCTAGGTCCTGGAGAGAAACTTCTCAGTTCACTATTTTTCTTGAGTCCTAGAGGATTCTTTTCACTCTTGGTGAGTAATTTTTGTTATTGAGGCGATTCTATAGTGTCTCGTTTCTCTACTCAAAATAATTAGGGATTTATGTCTCATCCTTTTTCTAGTTTTATTGGCAAAACTTATTTTAGTATTTGTCTTTGATCTTCATTTGTAGCTTAACCCATGCCTCCTAGGAAAATAATGAGTTGTAGGATGGGTGGTGGAGGTAACATAAGGCACAAAATGGCTCATCCTTTCTTTTATAACTCTGTTGTTACCTTCTTTGATGTTGTACCTCTATAGGTGAGGACATAAATCTTATTCTTGGAAATTAAACTCAAATTGTGAGTTTGTTTTGTGGGGGGGGGGGGGGCGGGGGGGGGTTGTTGGGGGTGTAGGACATATTAAATCAATTCCTAATCCTAGTATATTCAAGAAAAGGTTGCTCCATTTTATGAATTCCCTGGCTATACATCAACAACTTGCTACTCTATTGCACCTTATTTTTAAAGACAAACAAGTGAAGAATTATAATGTTTTATCTTCATTAGAGGACATCAAGTGTATGTTTCATAACCATATATTTTTCTTGGATAATGTGGAATATTTTTTGGCTCGCGTATAAATATTATTTGTGAGTGATTCTACATCTAGTGACTTCACAAATCCTTTGGGAGATAGTGCCAAAACACTTGCTCTAATTTCCTCCCATCATGACTAGAAATAGTGGTTTGAAGCTATTTTTCCCTTACATTTTTGTATGTGCCCTTGAGGACTAGATTTGTCAAAATGGCCCACATCTTATTTCCTTTCTAGAGTATATAAACATGGTATTTTTTTTATTCATCATATTTATCCAATCCTTTTGGATATCATAGTAGTGAAGTGGATTTGAATGTTGCTTCGGGGTTTCTTTAAAGGGCCTTTGACCCTTATATTTGGTTTATTTATAGCCACTCAAGTTCATAGATATGTGGCTATGGATATTATTGGTATAATGGTGAATCTGTTTTTGCATATTGTGATAAAAGGATGTTTATGGTTCTTATTAAAGAAATAGTTTCAGGGTTTTTATGTGTGATAATGCCTCTTCTTTTGAGTTCTCATATATGTGTTATGCATGACACTTTCAAGTGGATTATGGTTTAAAATAGATTTGGGTAGTTTCATATCATGGGTCATTGATACACATACAAAGATTTTGTCTTGGAGGTGGTTGTTGTTTAAAGTGTCCTATTAGCACCAAAATTATTGCAATTCCTAGTTTTTTCAACGACACGTTATAATATCTTATGGTTTTGTGCACCTTATGGATTCTTATGGATGCTTATGGTTGTTTTCTTATGCCTCATGTGTGCTTTACTTGGTTATATGTTCTGATGTTATAGATAGTCTATTTCGATGTTTTGATGTTATATATATATTGTAATTTGAGTGTAGTTTAGATCACTCTTGATTAGATGAGCATATTGTGGCCCTAATGTCCATTAATATAGGTGATACTAGTATGTTGAGTTAGTTTTTTTTTGGGGGGGGTTTTGGAAATGATAACAATGTAATCTTTCCTTTGGGTAACAAATACAAAATGAAACAATTTATCAAAAAAACAAAATAATTTAATAATTTCAATGATTAATTTAAATATTTTGTTAAAATTTTAAATATATTTTAAATATAAAATAAAATAAAATAAAATTATTAAAGATTTTATAACCAATAAAATTTCCGTCTTACAAAATTCAAAATGAAATTCATAATTGAGATATACATTTGTTCATTACAAGCGTAAAGTGTTTCCTATAATAATATTAATGTAGTTATATAAAAAAATTAATGTAGTTATATAAAAAAATGTATTTATATTAAAAAAATAATCGGTAAACATCACAAACGTCAATTTAGAATAAATATTTACTCTATGATAAATCTTATATTACCAAAAAAGAGAAAACTCTTATAAAAATTAACTAAACTATAATTTATTTATTATTAAAAATATATATGTAAAACATTTGGCAATGAAAATATGGTAAAATAATAATAAGTGTTGAATGATGAAAAGTAAAAAAAAGCATAATGATATTTAAAATAAATTTTAATTCTCTATTCCTAGTATTATTAAAAACATCAACTCTCTATTTTCATTATAAGTAAAAATAAAAATAGTGTGTGGAACCTTTTTTGTGTGTGATGTTTGAGTTTTCATTATCTAAGGGAAGCAATACAAGTAGCATTTTGTTGTGGTACTGGTCTACCCACCCAGAAACCAAACTAGTAGCACATGTTAAGCAACTTAAAATAACAATATTGTGCTTGATAAATTAAACTAACAAAAAGTAAACATTACCCAAGTCATTCCAATGTATTAAGAAATTACAAAAACAATTTCAAGCTATAGAGCTACGCCTATTTAAACGAAGAACTCCCATACCTAGATATATAAAAAATATTTGTTAATAGAGCTAAAATAATAACTATGATGGCATAGTGACATGGTTAAAGCATGATTTGAGCCATTCCTAATGAATCATATTGACCACAAGAATATTCAGCAAACCACCAATAGTGCCAACGAACAACTTATGAGAATGGGCGATGAATAATAAAAATCCATAAACAACCACAAACCACGATCTAGGGAGCCTTATTTGTGTTGACATGCTGGGTGCTTATTGTTGAAAATCGCACCAAGAAAGATTCTAATTTAATTTTCCCTTGAATTGAATTAGAAGAAAAATGTAATTCCACATGACATGACAGCTTCTACAAGTTGACTAAGTTAGTTCGAATTAGTTGGTTCAGTTGATTCAAGTTGAGGGCCATAAATTTAGTCATGTAGAGTCTCTCCTACTTGTTAGGAGCCCTTGTTGACTTTATGTTGTGTTGTAATTAATTAATTCAGTTTATCTAAGTTAAATCTAGTTAAACTGGTTCCAGCTATTGGAGGAACTATTGGGAGGTATAGTAGTGAGTTGTATACTCTGTGACCAACTAGTTAACTGATAAATAAGCCATAAATAGCTCATCTATGCAATATCTACGAGTTACCCAATTGATATTGGAGTTCAAGGGCAGTGTACTATCAATTATATAATCATCCAAATTGTACAGATGGTGCATGCCGTCAGAGGAAGGTCTATGATGTATTTTGTATATGTGGACGAGGAATTTATGTAATTAATAGGGGATAATTCCCAAGGAAATAGCACAAGGAAATATGGATTTGGGTAAGCAAAAAATTGGTTAAGTTTTGGAAAAGGCTTGTCTAGGAAGCAGTGAAACAAATAGAGATAGTGCATAGGTTGCTCAGGATTAATAAAAACATTGTAATCTTCTCATACTTTCTCACTAATGCAATATACAGATAGTGGGTTTTTTAGTTGTGGCTTTCCCACGAAATCATTGTGTAATTTGTTGATTGAATTCTTTGTTTTTTATTCTTCATGATTCCGTGATCGTTTAATTAGTTTCTACAATTGGTAGAGTAGATTCAAGTCTATTTTTTTAGTAAATTACAATTAGCAGTTTGAATATACAAGGAATTTCTACATGGTATTAGAGCTTAAATCACTATAGAAGAGAAGAGTACAAAGTTATCTTTGCAGGAGGAATGATTTTTGCAAATCCATACTTTAGAGATTACAACATGATCATGATGGTGTTCTATGGTATGAGGCTTGAGTAAGCCCTTAAGAGTAGCTTGAATTACATTGCTTGGAAATGAATTATGGAAGTAATCATATAAGATAATGGCTTGAAGGAATACATTGACATCATTGTTTCAAAACCAACAGTTGTGGATGCACATGATCTAGCAGAATGGAAGAATAATGTAGCCAAGGCAAGAAGGATATTACTAGAAGGAGTTCAAGATCATATTGTCTTGAACCTCCATGGGAAGGAGACTCCATATGAAATGTGGATGGCCTTGAAATACTTGTTTCAGAACAAAAGTGACCATAGGAAGTTGGAACTTAAGGAAAATATTTGGGAAAGTAAGGATGGTAAAGGGTGACATAATACCATAATACCTGAGCAAGTTCACCCAGTGTCGGGATGAGCTTGGGAGAGAACATAGTCACCAATCAAATAGGTAACTGAATTGGTACCTACTTTTTTTAGGTAGCAAGAAAAACACCCTATTTTGAAAAGTGGTGATGCAGAATCACTTTTGTTTTTTTTTTTGCATGTTTTTGGCACTTTGATTTTTTTTTTTTTATGTGATGCTTTTTATGTCGATTTTGAATAGTGGTGGTGTATCATCACCAATTTTTTTTTAGAGGATTTATTTAGACACTATACATTTTATAATGTCTTCTTCTTCCCTAAGATGTTCATTTTTAAGTGTGTTTATGTACTTGTGTTTTAAAAAGAAAAATTTATTTTTTTTTAAATAAAAATTTGTAATGAAATCTTCATTTTTTCACATAGATAAAAAAATGAAAAATGGGTCAATATTATAAATTTTATATTTTCTACATGTTTATGTATTTTTAATTAATATTTCAATTCACATCAAATAATTATCGCTAAAAAACTAATATTTTGAACCATATGACAAAAAAATACAAATTTTCAATATAAATGGAATGCAAAAAATACACTTTTAGAGATTTTTTGTTAAAAAAAACATGTTAAATAAACTAATTTTTTGGGAAAAACTTAACAAAAACACTTAAGAAAATAGAATTTTTATTGAATTTTATGTCAAAAAATAATATTACTCACACATTTTTTGCAAAAAATAAGGATTCTTCTCATAAAATATCAAAGTCTAAACACTACAAGTAAAACTCATTAATAGATCTCAAAACTAAGCTTTATTTGCAAGCATAAATTAAAGATCATCAACAATATCAACTAATACATGTTCAACATCTTCTAGAGCATCACTGATGTCTTCTTCCGCAACATTTCAACTTCATTTTGGTCATTGTCATCTTCTGATGGGTCTTTCATGTTTGCAAATCTTCCAAAGTCTGCCTTTCTAATCATTCCATATAATGGTTGTTGAGGTTCCTTTGCTTCTTTTTTTCCACACGTGATTCATTAAAATCCCCTTTCCTTAAACCAACTTCTTGTTTCGCATCTGGAAGGAATTGAAGAGCGTTAATTCTTTGTTGAATAAATTTGCAATGCACTGGGTCTTTCTCAATGGAAATACAATTTCTTCCTTTTGGTAGGCAATATGCTAGTGTTGTACCTAATCATCAAGCACAAAAGAAATAAATAAGACATAAAAGGTAAAAAATAAAATATTTAAATTCAAATTTGTATAATAAAACTTACTTGAACCTGAGAATAAATCCAAACCCCAATCTCCTTCATTTGAACATAGATCTATAATATTGTTAATCAATGCTTACAGTTTTTGATAGATGTTAACTATATCTCATTTTTCATATGTATCCTCATATGTTAGTTTTCTTACAACTTCATCATGAACCAATACTTGACTATGAATCTTCACATCTACTCGATTCATAAGAATGCGCTTATAGCTATCCTATTTTGTCCAACATTCGACATGGATGAACTCACAATCATTTATAATAGGCTGATCTTCGGAAGAAACAATTTTAGACTTCTTCCTGTAACACAACATAGTAAAAGTTCAATTAAATTGTACATAAATAAAATAATTTAACAGTAATCAAACATACAATTTCAAATTCATACCATGTTTGTTGCATTCTTGAGTTTGTTTTTCCCTTCAAGCTTATTAATAACATTGCAACTGTGTGTCTGAATGAAATGTCACAAATCTCCAAAGTGGTGATGTTGTCACTTCTTCAAAACCCGTAACCACTATACTAAAATCTTGATAAGTATATGGTTCACTATCATATTCGATGTCTGGGAAATTGAAACCATGAGGAATATATGCAATAACTAGGGCACATTCCCTTTTAGGTATTAGTGATGCAGTGTCTTCAAAGTCACCTTGTATTATTTGATATTGGATATTGTCGAACCCATTCCAAATGCAATGATTAAGAGTAGGATCAAGTTCAACATTCATAAGACGCTTCATCCTCATCTTTTCCAACTTAATTTTTTCAATAAAGCTTTTGAAATTTTCTGGTACTCCATTTCCATCCTTTTTCGACATATTTAATGACATAAAAATATATATCTATAGGTAATAAAATAAAAATAGTTTAAATATGAATAAAATGAATGTATAAATCAACATACCTTATTGAATGCAATATAAAAATCTTTAAGTGTTGTTGTAGAACTTTCTTATGGGTAGTGGCGCAAAACATCATCCCAACTGTATTCATTCAAAATTTTAACCATATGTTCTTGTAATTTCATAAAAATATTCTGACTGAATAAATAAAGTTAAAACTATTTGTATAGTGACATGTATAAAAAAATCTACCAACAACATTATCTTTTATTTAAAATAAAATTATAATGAGAGGAAAATAAGAAATAATTCAAGAAACTTACTTTTGAAATTC
>CM076576.1:722489238-722543043 GCA_034641835.2 Pinus albicaulis
CACACATTTCATCCATTGATAATTCACCCGACTTCACATGGACTAGTACTGATTTGACTAGTTTCTGATCCTTCACACCTTGCATTGTTCTCCAAGGTGTGATAGTCATATCCTCTAGAAGTTGCTTCATTTCAGGATCTGTCTTACCGTTGGTACTTATTATGGGTTTACTCTTTTTAACCTTTTGATTTTTTATGGAAATATTCTCCCACCGCTCAAATCTCTCATCAATCAAATCCCATATCTCCCCAGTTCTAAATGCCAACTAAAAAATGTTATCCACGCTTCTGAATATACTTGAATGCATTTTTCCATATTTTGATTTGACGTTTTCATCAATTTTATAACTTGTTTCCATTAAAAATTCCTTCCGAAATGTTAGAATAACTTGTGTATTATCCCCACCACATTTTTCTATGAATTTTTTATGAATAAATCTGACCATTTGGATGAAATTCATTATCATTCTATACTCATTATCTGCATTATGATATCATGCCAATAACTTCGATTCTATTTTTGTTAAGCCAACATAAATGATGCATTTCACTGTTTGAAAACGATAGTAATTGGGATATTCCTCAATCAACTGTCTTTTAGCCTCTACCAAATGGTTCCCTCCAATTACATAATATTTATAATCAAAACATTTTGTCTTGTCAAATGCCTGTTTGTTGGGAACTTGACGTGGATCAACAAGAACCACATAATCCACCACATGCACATATGGATTGAACCTGAACAATGTTTTCAGATTATGTACATGTAAGTGATGGGCCTTTGTAATTTGATATTGAGATTGTCCTTCATCTGGCCTATAAAATTGGCTGAAATTAAGCTCAAATGTTTGGCCACCAAGAATTAATTTATTCTTACTCAACTCATCGAATGGCATTTTGTTTTGTTTTAATAATGTCATCCTCTAACTTGGCACCTAGTGTTATTATTTCTCTGCTTCCGTTACAACTTTCAGTTTGTTCTTCACTGCTGCTCATGACTTTTACAGGTTGACCAATATTTTATTTCCTCTTCTTATTGGTTAACATATCAGTTCTTTTATAAATGAGCTCTTCATCATCAGGTAAAAGAGAGACATCTTTGGCCATTTTTCTTTTTGGTGTCTAATTTATTTTCTCCTTTTGCACAATAGTTCTAATCTCCTCCTCACTAATTCTATCATAATTTTTAGTTTCATATTCCACATCTTCAAAAGAAACATGTTTAGGTTTGCTAGATTGACCCACCTTGGTGACTCTTGGTTGATCCCCTCTTTGTACTATTGCAATGTCATGAGCTATTGATATTTGCTTCAATCTCCTTTCCTCTTCTTTGTCTATGTGGAAAGTGTTTATCACAGTCATAACATTTGGCTCCATAAAATTAATACCTTCAAACATGTTTGAAAGACTCAGAACAAAATCCTATGAAACAAAATAAAACATGTCAATGATCAATAATTTATAAAAAAATGAATGATCCTTACAATAATGCATAGAGGAAATATAAATAAGCATACTTACAATGTTATTTGCAATGTTGCTTGATATTTCTTTAGAAAACTTAGTAGATATTTCATTTGTGTCATACTTGACCTTTGATAGACGACATCTAACCTTGTCACGTTTATTAGCCTCCCTTGCAAGAACACAAATAGTGTTTGTATTCGGGACCATACATATGTCTCATACTCTGCCCATCACTTCATATGGTTCATTTAAGTCAATCATACCACAAACCAAATAGATATGTATATCAACCTCCATTTCATTGTCTTCAAGATACCATGAGAAATCATTTTTATTTATTTCCTCAGTGTTCTTCCAATCATGAATAAGTTTTAATGAACCTGGTGGGCCACTTTCTTGACTTTTATTAGTGTGTGCAACAATCTCCTTATTGTGTCGAGAAGTATCCATAGTGCATCTAGTTGCAACTTTAGATTTTAGAGTTGTATCCGTAGTGCGTCCAATTGCAACTTTATATTTGGGAGTTGTAGCCCTAGCTGCAGAAACATTCACAGAAATCTTTTTTAATGTCATTTCCTAATAAAAAGAAATATATATATTAGTTAATTAGAAAACACATAATTTAGTTAATCATTTTTTTTTAAAGTTTGCCAATATAAATTTAAAATTTATCGAAAAATAATGTCTGTAAAATAAATTAAAAAAACAAAATTTATTTTTAAAACTAAATAAATTGAAAATAGACCAATTAAAATAGCTATAAAATTTTTTCATTTAAAAACAAAATATTAAAAATCATATTTAGATATATGTATATATATCTATATAATATTGTTTGAGTACATTTTATAAAAAAATTAAAATTGGTTTTAAATTGTATAAAATAGTTTTAAAAAGATAAAAATTAATTTCAAACTTAAGTTTATGTTTAATATTAAAAAAAAAAACACAAAAAATATTTACTGTTTAACAAATGTTAAAATAATTATTTTTTTTAAAGCCAAAGAGGAAATTAAAAAAGATAAAAAAAAATTATATTAATTTTTTGTTTTAATTTTAATTGTTTTATTTTGTTTTGTTTTGATTTATTTTTTGTTTTAATGTTTTGTTTTGTTTTATATTAAACAACAATATTTTTTTATTATAATTTAATTTAAAAAAGATAAAAACAAAAACAAATTAAAATTTATATATATATTTTTTGGTTTATATTATAAAACAATTATATATATATATATATTTCTTTATTGTTTTTTAATTTTTTAAATTATAAATTGAATAGTTTTTAATTTTATATTAAAACAACCATTTTGTTGTTATTATAATTGTTTTAATTTAAAAAAAAAAAAATAATAATTATATATTCTTTTGTTTATATTATAAAACATATATTATTTTTATTATTTTTTAATATTTTAAATTATAAAAACAATTTAAATTTATATTAAAATAATTATATATATATATATATATATATATATATATATATATTATTAAAATTGTTTTATTTAAAAAAAAATTTTTTTTTTAAATTAAAAAATAATATATTTTGGCCACCGGGCCGAGGCGTGGGCTCAAAGAGGCTCAGGCGTCGGCTGGGCCTCCTAGCCCCCAGGCGTGTGCAGGTCGATTCTCGAAAATCGACCTCGTTAAACGGGGAGCTAGAGGCTAGAGGTAGGTTTGCCAACAGGTCGATTCTTGGAATCGACCTCCACTGTCCAGGCGGAGCTCCGCCGATCAGTACCTCCATAGCTGGCACCCTCAACGGGCCCGCTGGCGGTGGCCAAATATATTTTTTAATTTAAAAAAAAAAAAAAACAAAAAATATATAAAAAAAAAAACTATATTTTTTTTAATTTGTTTTTAAATAGAACAATTATAATAAAAAATATATATATTGTTTAATATAAAAATTGAAACAATTGTTTTTATAATTTAAAATATTAAAATTAATAAAATCAAAATTAATATATATTTTTTAAAATATATACAAAACAATACATAAAATTTTTAATTTAATTTTATTTTTTTTTAAATTAAAACCATTAAAATAAAAAAAAATTGTTGTTTAATATAAATTTAAAATGGTTCAATTTATAATTTAAAAACAATTTTTGTTTATTATAAAATTTAAAACTTTTCAATTTATAATTTAAAAAATTTAAAAACAATAAAAATAAAAATTATTGTTTAATATAAAATTTAAAACTATTTAATTTATAATTTAAAAAATTATATATATATATATATATATATATATATATATTTTATTTTTTTTATTTTTTTAAAATTAAAACAATTATAATAAGAAAAAATATTTTTTGTTTAATATATAATAGAATATTATACCGTCTAAAATAAATAAATAAATAAAAACAAATAAACAAACAATAATATAAAAACAAACCAGCAATAATATAAAAAATTTTAATTATATGTTTTAAATCTAAACAAAAACAAATTAAAATTAACCATCAGATTTAAAATAAAAATAAAAATAAAATTAAAATATAAAATAAAAAACTTTTCATATAAAAAACAAACAAAATAATTTAAATAATGAAACCACCAATATATTTGTAATAAAAAAAAAACAGAAAAAAAAACAAAGAAGTTTAATAGAAACTAAAACTATATATATGCTCCTTTAAACAAACAAAAAAATAAAATATCTAATAATATTTCTAAAAATAAAATTTAATGTTTTAAAATAAATTTCTCTTTTCAATTTTCGAGTTGCACTTTTAGAAAAAATAAAAATAGAATAAATATAACTGTTTTTTCATGTGCATGTCATTTTTTGATTTTTTCTGTCATAGAGGAACTCGTCAACCCTAAAAAGGAGAAAAAATCTAAAATTTTGTCCTAAAAACCCTAAAAATTTGAGTTTTTTCTCAATTTTCTTCACTAAAAAAATATAAAAAAAATATGGTTTTCGAACATAAAAACCATAAAAAAAAATAGAAAAAACAAAATTTTCCCAAAATCATCTTTAAATAGATAGAATATAAGGAAAACTAACCTTTGAAATGCAAAAAAATCCGGTTACCAATACGAACACAACACCTCCACAATATTACCAATGCCAACATAACACCACCAATGGGAGTGTAACGCCTCCACAAATTTATCAATGCTAATGCAACACCTCCAGAAAATTGCTCCAACAAAAACCAGAAGACTTGATGTGATGTGATGAATAGAAAGAATGATTCTTATTATATAGCAAATATTGTGTGATTGTTTTACTGTTTAAGGAATGTGGGATTAAAATTTAAAATTTTAAAAATATTTACATGTAGTTAAATATAGTTAAAATAGTTAATATATGCATGTAGTAATTATAGTTAATATTTACATGTACTCAATGTTAAATCATTCAAATATAATCTCGGATTAACATTTAAAATTAAAAATATTTACATGTAGTTAATTATAATTAATATTATACTTAAAATAGTTAATATTTGCATGTACTTATTATAGTTAATATTTACATGTAGTCAATGTTAAATCATTCAAATAATAAAATTATTTTAGTTTCAAAGGCATCATGAAAGGAATTTTTGTGGATATTTTGAATAGAAAGTATGGTGAAATATTTCAAGACCAACTGTTTATTAAGAAATTTTGAGATATATTTTAGACGAATATAATGTAGGTTTAAAATTTAAAATTTAAACTATTTACATGTAGTTAATTATAGTTAAAATAGTTAATATTTGCATGTAGTTATTATAGTTAATATTTACATGTAGTCAATGTTAAATCATTAAAATAACAACATTATTTTAGTTTGGAAGGCATGCATGATAGGAATATTTTGTGGATATTTTGAATAGAAATATCGATAAAATATTTTAACACAAACAGTTTATTAAAATATTTTTAAATACATTTTAGACGAATATTTTGTATGAAATATTTGAAACAAAAATTTTGGAGGGAAAGTTTTTACCAAAACTTTTGGGGGGGGGGGGGGAATTTGCAGGGAAATTTTCAGTCTTTAATCTATATATTATAGTTGGGAGAGGCATTTGTATATTTCAACATCTTCTTGTTGAAATCCATGGGCTCTTCTGATATCGGAGTTTTTCTATCTACAACATCAACATCTTTGTCATGTAACAACTCTATTTAGATTGATGAATTTAGTAGGAGATCATTCAACATGAATAGAGAATCAAAAATTTGACTTGGTCGTAATCCTAAGGATGATGAGAACACAATTGATGAGGCGCAGCTAAAAGAAATTTTTGTAAATCAAGAGTCAGTTATTCCACTTACTCTTAATCCTAAGGATTATGAAAGCAACAGTGATGAAGGGCATGATGAAGAATTTCCAAAGTCAAAATTTTCACTCTGTCCTAATCGTAAGGATTATGAAGGCACCACTGATGAAGGGGGAGATGAAGAATATCCAGTTCGTCCTAATTCTAAGGATTATGCAAGCACCACAGATGAAGAGGGGAATGAAGAATTTGCAAAGTCAAAATATCCAATTCGTCCTAATCCTAAGGATTATGCCAGCACCACTGATGAAGAGGGGAATGAATAATTTCCAAAGTCAAAATATCCACTTCGTCCTAATCCTAAGGATTATGTGTTGAGGCGGTAAATCCCCTCTGTGGACAGAGACGATCCCACTAGACCTAGAGTGGGTCTAGCAACAATAGAAACACGATATGATACCGACTCCTAGTTACAAAAGATAAAGCTACAATAGATAGCCTACCTCAAGTCCTACGTTGCTGTTGTTGAAGGAGGAGCGCTGCTTCCCATCCCTAGCTTGACAGGTCATGATCCTTTCGCTCACCGTGCCCGGACACCTATACACATGCAGAGAAGAAACGACAACATACAATGTAACAATTCAACCATGTAACTATCAATCAGTCGGAAAGGATTGAACTAAATTTCTTTACATAGATAAATAACACAATAGTGGAACCAATAACATAGTCGAGCATATATTAAAATGTGAAAGAAAGATTACAACCGAGTTTTGATGTCGCGCTCTTCCTTTGGCAGGGCTTCCAGTGGAGCGTGTCTCACAAAGCTTATCGGGAATTTGGACAAGGCTCTCTCTCTCTTATGGTGTTCTCCTTGGCTTTGCCCTCAATAGTCACTCAACTATAGTTTCCTTCCCAAATGTTCAGCTTCCAAGCCTTCATCTATCTTGTAAATGGAGAGGGCAGGCTTTTATAGAGGGAGGAAGGGAGGTTTGGATCCCTATAATCATGGGATAGATCCCTATCTCTTAGTAAGGTTCCATGAGAGGTGGAAAACCACTTCCTAATCAGGGAGATCCGGAGGCAAACAACCCAACTTCTTTCTGATGATTCATTCTGAGTTTGTTAGAATCAAAATTCTGCCATTTATTTTTTTAAAACATTTTTTAATAGGCTTGGCACGAGCAAGACACAGGGACAGAGAACCAGCTGGCACACCCACTATGGCGATTTTTCCCCATTGGCGCGAGGGATGAACTGGCTACTCGCGCCAATGCCAAAACATGGATTTTTAGGGTTTTCCAGAGGAATTTTTCTGCAGGAGAATTCGTGTCGTTATGAAGAAGGATGCCATTAAGGTGTTTTTAGGACATTTTACTGTTAACAGGTCACGTGAATAGTCCTTCAATGTACAAGACGAGGGATTTTAGTGACGGTTACAAAATTATGTGTAACAGATTCCCCCTAAAGCATGAGGTTCGAGAGAGAGTGAGGGGTGAAATGCTTTATGAGAATGCGCCCAACTGAAAACACTGTCGCTAGAAAACCTGTGAATACAAATACAACTGGTATCTCAGATACATGATATGTGGTATGGACGCAGCCATCCATAATAGAGTGTACAATAACCAGGATCCAAGGTATGGATGTAGCCATCCAGTAAATAACGATTGACAAGTAGACTCAGGTATGGTCATAGCCATCCACTCAAATGAGTTATGTAATAAATCATAATAATCCACAAAGAACCCACAGCCTAGATGTTTATTAGACAAAATCCAGGGTCTTGTGCTCCATCTCGACCCGAACAAAGTACAAGTTCAAGCATGCGAATATGTGGGTTGAAGTCGAACATGCAAGAACATCGCCTGATTACCAGCCAATAATGAAAGCCATTAACAGACGCGAGAGAAACCACCAATAATGAGGATGGCTCTCAAGGTACAAGAGGTACAATCTATAGAATGTGAATAGTGAGTTGGCATCGAACATCTGCAGAATCATCCAATTGAAGGCCAATGATGAAAACCTTGTGTTGAATGCGAAGAACCTGCCATTGAGGCATGCAGGCTCCAAGGTATCTGAAGGGAGTCTCTAAATCAGCATCCTGGATTATGAGCTGCAGTCGCAGGAGGTGCCCTTGATCGAAGGTGGGCCATAATGTTTCCCACATCATAGAAATGAGACAGAGGAACATAATGTTTGTGAATCAAGACCAACAGAGAATTAGAGGGAGGTTGCAAACTACAGAGGTCAACTTCTCTTGAACATATCGGTGGCATGACATT
The DNA here is from genome assembly GCA_034641835.2 of Pinus albicaulis. Classification (NCBI taxonomy): domain Eukaryota; kingdom Viridiplantae; phylum Streptophyta; class Pinopsida; order Pinales; family Pinaceae; genus Pinus; species Pinus albicaulis. The sequence goes on from CM076576.1 coordinate 722,497,225, forward strand.
GGATTTGGCAGTATTTGACATCAAGGGATCCGAGTTCATGGTGACGTGGCGAAGAGCAGATGAGTGGTCAAAATAGATTACCCAAACCCATGAAGGCAAGAAAATTATGAGATGAGATGGTCCCAACCCGACACGAATGTAGACAAGTGCCATGCTCAAGAGCAACATAATGTCGACACGACTGTAATATTGGTTCCATTTTCCCCCACTAGTTCTGGCGAGTACCCCGATTATTTCTGAAAACAAGTTTGAAGGGGATAGCATATGCTTGCGATATAAGTTCGTCCTTCAGAAAAATCCAACCTAGTACATTTAACGAGCCCTAGGAAGGACAAACTCGAGTAACGTCATTACGACGGAGTCTGATGTCGTCAGTTTTTAACGAGTCTGACAAAGGAAGAACTCGACGTCTTTTCATGTTTAGAGAGTTTGAAAAGACAGTGGAAAAGAAAACTCCAGTAGTCCCTTTTCGTAGATAGTCCCATGGATCTGAAAAGGTAGAAAACTATGTGTGATAGAACCTCCTAGTCGCGATAGGCTAGGGTATTCCTTTTTTGTAAATAATCTATCCTAGCCCAAAAAAGGGGTAAATGTATACTGGGAAGATGTTGTTTCGTAGCCAATTTAATGAGCTCAAAACAACAAGCGACTCGGCGGTCTTTTCAGTTTTAGAGAGTCAAAAAGAGCTGAAAGATGACTCCAGTAGTGACTTTTTCGTGTTTTTACTGAGTCCAAAAAAGTAAAAAATACAACTCGTGTCATTGTCCTAACCGCATGAAAACCTGTCGCTGCACAAAAAGCAAGTGTAAAACCCATTTTTCGACAAAAATATAGTAAAATATCGAAAAAATAAGTCCCAAAACCTAATTTTGATCTTGAAAAGCTATAAATATTACCAATAGTAAAAACTTATTTACTTTTCATCTTTTTACCTCTTTGCAGAGCGATAGTGAGCTATTTCCTTTGCGATCTTGAAGCGTTGATTGTGAGAAATCCAGCAGACGAATCCGGATCCCGTCTTCTCTAGGTAAGAGTCACTTCCATTAGCCATCTTTTAAGCTGCATTTCATTATCTTTAATCATGGTTTGAGGCCTTTTAGGGGAGGAATTTCAAAATTTAGGGCTCCGCGGTTGGCACGGGTACTAGGCACAGACTTGCGCCAATCCGCTCTGTTTTACACAGAGGCCATGCCAGCTGGTGCGAATGTTAGCTAGATAGCCACGCCAATGGTACAATGCAAATTCCGGCCAAAAATTATCAAAAATGAACCAATGAAAAGAAAATTTGAATACTTGAGGAGGTTTCTAACACTCCTATGTTTGATTTGATGCAGGTACCCAGTGAAAATGGTGATTGAATGCAAGGAAAGAGATGAAAATGAGGAAGATGAAATGGCAATGGAGAATGAGCAGTGTATGAATGCTCTCTGAAATTGCAACTTGAAGAAATTCTTCCTAACGCCATGTCTTCGGGCTCATCCCGAACTACTGCAATATTTGATTAGTATCTAGGATGAGGACTAGGAGAAGTTTAAACTACAAGATTAAGTACTTGAGCTTGAAGTGTCAGACGTGTACTTCATCACTGGACTATCACGCAGAGGTCTAGTTCCTATCTTGATAGGCACCAGGCCTTTCAGTGAAAAAATGACAATGGTCAAGGATAGAGTGTGTGCAGGGGCATGCAAAGGGTCGGGTAGTGGAAAGGTAGAAATTTATACCATTCCCTATCTAGCACTAAGAGTAGTGCTACATACCATCACGTGGGCTGCGGGGTTGTAGGCACCATACGAGGCTACCAAGACATAGCTCCTTCTTGCATCAGAATGCATGAATCCCATAGTGTTTGACTGGGCCACAGTCGTGACCATGAACATCAAACAGAAATTGACCAAATGAAAAAAGACCAAACTGAAACAGTTTGGATACGTGTCAATCTTGGTATCTTTCTTCCTGGAACGAATACCTGTCTTCCAGGGCTAGGGGGCTATAGTCTTGGATCCACCATTGAGAGAGCCACAAATGGCTCGATGCGCAGCATTGATGTCCAGGGCAGGGGGTGGCCAGCAGATGTCATGCTGGCCCGAGTTCTTTAGATGGCTCTGACGAGAGCTGGTCATCGTAGAGGACTGGCCCTATGTAGGCACTGATTTCATTAGAGACCCAAACCTTCCACTCCCAGAAGGAGAGGACTAGGGTGAGGAGCTGGGTAAGACTCTTTTTAATTTTTATGAGTTTTATGATATTTTTGTATACATGCATGTTCTAATAGCTAATCCTATATGTATGCAGATGTTGGCCTAGAGAGGCCTACCAGGATGTCACCAATGGCGAGGAGGACCCCTCTCGCTTATGACCCTCAAGGTGAGGGGGGCGAGGGGGACGCACTTGTACAAAACCTAGAGGGGATTTCTTGTGGGCTTCGAGATTATGCTTGCCTAGCTGATGTCCCTTTAGCTTATCAGAGGCACACCGTAGGGGTGCCGAGTCGACTCCACTGCTTACTGAGGTGGTTGGTGTGGGCAGTGACGTTCTACCATGAGAACCATGCCGATTAGTTGCCTAGGCTTTCTATATGCATATTTTTGAGAGACATGTTGTCTCCGGATGTAACTGACACAAACATGTATATTTTTGGGTTTTATATGATGCACACGTTGCAAACATTCGACATATATATATACATCTATTTCTACATGGATATTTCTTACATATGATGATGCTTTCACAAATTTCGTAAATCTCTATCTAATACCATGTTGGCTACTGCATATATTAGTGTATTCATTCATCTTGGTATATGCTGATATGTAATGTAATAAAAATTTATTTCTAGTAAACGAATACATAGATAAAATATTAAAATACATAGGTTTCTAACTGAATAATGACCATTGAGTTGTAAAACCACAAGCTGTGAGTCCAGATATACAAGAAATGCGCGAATACTGAGGTTGAAAGCCTCGTTAACAATTCTAGAATAGCACTATATTCCGCGACATTATTTGTAGCGGGCCCTAGACAAACTCCTTGTAAATTAACCAACTCACCAGCAGGATCGTAAATTACCTAGGCTGCCGAAGACAGGCTCCTGGTACTGCGGGAGGCACCATCCGCAAAACTGATATAAGGAGTAATAGACACTTGCACAATCAGGAAGACCCAATAAGAAGAAAAATACTTGCAAAGCACACCACACCACACATGCAAAAAAATGAAAAAATCACCTATGTACATATACTACACAAGAATGATTCAAGCATAATATTTCTTCAGGTACAACCCATTTCTGGGTTGTGCCAAAGGAAGACCTTCATAATGGATCAGCTTATAAGCCCCATTTTTCAATATGCATTTAATGATATAGGGCCCATGCCACATAGGTTGGAATTTTCCTACCCCAAGCTTGTCATTTACTTGGTCATACAAGAGGACGAGGTCCCCTTCGATAAAAGAGCGCAGAGAAACTGTTTGATCGAAATGAGCTTTAACCCGCTTTTTCTGTGCCTCGATAACCAAAGCAGACCAATGGCGAGTTTCATCCAATATTTCGAGATATAGGAGACGTTCTTCCTCCGAGGAAGTATCAGGCAGTAATTCCATAGCCAATTTTAGTGAAGGGATATCACATTCAACTGGAAGAGTAGCTTCCAAGCCATAAACCAACTGAAATGGTGTGAATCCAGTCGCACTCTTCACTGACATTCGGTAGGCCCAAAAAGCTGAAAACAACTAGAGATGCCAATTTGATTTGTGTATACCAATTGTTCATTGAAGCATAGTGATAAGAACTTTGTTCACAGCTTCAACCTGGCCATTTTCCTGAGGGTAGTATGGCGTCGAGCTGTCGTGATGCAAGCCCAACTTAGATGTCAGCTCTGCCATCATATAGTCCTGAAAATGAGAGCCATGATCAATGACGATGGCTTGAGGAATGCCAAAATGAGTGATCACATGGTTGAAAATGAATTTTACAACTGTCTCATCATCTGCAGTCAGTGTAGGCATCGCTTCGGCCCACTTGGTGAAATAATCTATGGCAACGATGATATAAGCATGCCCCCCGACTGAGTCAGGGTTACACATCATAAAATCAATGCCCTATTTGGCAAAAGGGCCCACGGTAATGATAGGATGTAATGGGAGGGGTGGTGCACGCATCTTGCATTGGAAGATCTGGCACTCATGACACTTCTGTACTACAACAATATAGTCTTTAAAGATAGATGGCCAAAAATAGCCCGCACGCAGAATCTTCTGGGTGGTAGAATAACCAAACATGTGACCACCACAGGTGCCTCTGTGACAATCATTCAGAACTTTCTCAGCCTCTTCTAAGGTCAAACACCGGTGGATTACTGAATCGACTCCAACATGATATAATGTATCTCCGACAATGCGATATGGTTGTGACTGGTGTCAAACACGACGTCAATCATGCTTCGTTAGCTCGTACTGGAAGGTAGATGTATAGAGGTAAATGATGATATCACCGTACCATGGATCGAGAGTGATGATTAAGAAGAGATTTTCATTTGGGATATGATCCTCGGATTGAGATGGAACAGAGTCGGTAGGGAGGGAGCAAATGAGATCAGCAAAAACCAGTGACTTCTTCAATTTGGCAGTAGTGAAATCCAAATGGAACTCTTGGAGGATGACAATCCACTTTGAGTACTTGCCCCCCAGAAATTGTTGAGACAAAATGTAAGTCATGGGGTTATAGTCGGAAATCACGGACCGTACACAACCAGATGTAATGGCGAAATATCTGAACAGACTGGACTGCATCCAGTGCCAGCTTCTCGGCGTGTGCATAACGTGTTTCTGTGTCAAGGAGGTTCCGAGACATATAATAAACTACGTTTTCGTTACCGTCATCGTCATCTTGCACCATAACCATGGAAATCGTACTGAATGCAGCAACCAAATAGAGGGTAAAGTTGCGATGATAGTTTGGAGGATGTATTAATGGAGCATTGACAAGCAACATCTTAAGGTTGTCAAAAGATTACAGAGTAATCTCGTCCCAGTGGAAAGGGACGTCCTGTTTGAGAAGTCGTGTAAACCCTTTGGCTACCTCTGCATAGTTCGAGATAAAGCGACGTAAGAAATTCGCTTTCCCCTGAAGACTCTGAAGTTGATGCAGTGAGGACGGGGAGGGGAGATTAACAATAGCCTCGACCTTGAGAGGGTCAAGGTGAATTCCGTCCTTAGAGACAATGAACCCTAAAATCTGACCAGAGTAAATGCAGAAGACACACTTGTGAGGATTAAGCGTAATGTTGTAATGTCTGTAGTGGAGAAAAATTTGGCAGAGATGTTCCAGATGGTCTTCGCGTAGAGCTGAATGAGACGGAAGGTCATCCAGGTACGACTGAACAACATTACATATGTCATGAAAGGTGTAAGACATGGCACACTGGAAGGTAGCACCAACGTTTTTCAAGCCAAAAGGGAGATTCTTATAGGCCAACGTTCCCCACGGACAGATGAAAGCGGTCTTATGTTGATCATATGGAAGGATATTGATTTGGTTATAACCTGAAAAGCCATCAATAAGGGAAAATATCTCACTCCCCGCACAATCGTCAATGATCTGATCTATAAAGGGGGTGGGATATTTGTCCTTAGGGAAAGCCTGATTGATATCTCAATAGTCAACACAGACTCGAATTGTGCCCTTCTTCTTATCCACAGGGACAATATTGGAAACCCACTATGTCATAGGGATCAGATATATGAAGCCTACTTTAAGAAGTTTCTCAACTTTAGCTTTTATAGTAGCGGCTTTCCGAGGATGCACTGGACGTAGACGCTGGCGCACAGGCTTCGCACCAGGATAGGTGGGAATTTCGTGCACGACGATACTGGGATTGATCCCAGGCATCTCTTCATAAGACCATGCGAAAACATCACGGAATTCGTGGAAAAGGCTAGTGTACACTTGAATCTCATCAGGAGAACAAGTGACTCCCACATGGATGTTCTCGACGACCCTCGATTTAATGGAGATGTCGATAGGCATCGTTTGGGTAATATTACTCAGATTTCCTTCCGAGAAAACTTCATGAGTCAATATTGGCATTTGAAGGGGTGGAGAGGGAACATAAGATGAAAAATGCTCGAGACAATTAGACATTGCCCCCAGGTCAAGCATGAATGAGGAACGATGATGTCCATCGCTCCACGGCAGATCGTCGAGAGACATAGTCTCCACGATAGATTTTTCAAATGGAAAAAATTCTCTCAAAGGATCTGGTGAATCTACATCTCCAAGCCAAGGGGATTGAGAATAAACATCAAGAGCCATGCTCAAAGGAGCATTATCAACAGGAGGAGGATATGATGCGACAATGATCTCACAATAATTGATTTCAATCGGGGTCAGAGGCATCGATTCTCCAAAAGAGGCAACCTATTCAGGAGAAGGGATGATCCACGGGTCATTCAACCTAGAGATCATGTTGACTTGAATGGTGTTCGGTGGTGGAATGGGAAAAATACCCATGAGAACGGGATCCTTGAAAAGACTGGGTCCCATACTGTCAGGGGGATTAGGAATTTGATCCACGTATAATACGTTGTTCTCGGAGGATGAGGTAAAGAAAGACAACTAATCTATAGCAATAATATTGCCCTCATGTGGAAACTTCAAAAGTCCAAAGAGGGTGGATGAAACACACAACATGGCGTGGGTCCAGCTGCGATTGAGTAGAATTTTGTAGTTGAGTTTGGCATCAACAACTTCCACTTCGACGTTGACTGTCTTACCTTGCAAAGTACTTGGTAGACTCGTGAGAACACCCAAGGTCTTTGATTCCCTTCCATCGAATGCCTCGAGGGCATTGGGAGATGAAGTGAGGTTTGGAGAGCCATTGGCTTTCCAGCAAGCAGATGACATAACGCAGGTAGAGGCACCTTCGTACACAATGGCTCTGTGAATATTGAGGCCGTTAATACCGACTTGTATAACAAGCGTGATCTGGTGTGGAAGTCGGGGGACAAAATTATCTAGATCGAAGGCGAGAAGGCTAGAATCGACAGGGTCAATCCAGTCGATGGTAAATAACAGAGCTTTTTGTTGAGACGGACAACTCTGAAGTACTTCCCACGCAGACATCATGGAAGGCGCCTATGCCAAGTCCTCAACAATGCTGTAATGCTGAGCAGCACGTGTGTTCGTATTATAAGAATACTTTTGGAGAACACCTTTCGAAGGTGGTCGTACAACGGGTTCAGCATTGGGCATCTCAATCTCAAGAGGACCAGAGGCAGGTGGGGGAGGAGGGCCATCAACGAATTCCTTCCTAGCTGCCTAGCATGATCCGACATAATCCTTCGATCGAGTGGCGATAGAAACAGGTGCAACACCATTCATCATGAAAACCTGAGACCCAAACGGTGCAGATGGAAAAGGCTGCTCGACCATCTGGGTCTGCTGAGATGGAAATAGTTCCTTAAGAACTGCCGAAGTTCCCTTAGAGCCCTCAAGAAGTTGACTCACCTCGGATCGTCTAGGACAATCTTTGGTGTAGTGGTGTTCGTCACAGATCAGGCAAGGGTATTTTAGTTTTCATTGCGAACCATCATCAGCACGTGGTTTGGATGATTCTGGTTTTGGGGCATCAGATTTGGCTTTGCATTTTCCCTTCTTCTTCCCTTTGGAAGTCTTTTCTACAGGACTGGCCTGAACGGCATTGACCTTCGCGGTCTTACCAGAATCTGGAGTAGCTGGAGGAGCATAATTGTTTAAAGAATTTGATTTCTGCTTCCCATTAGAAGAATTACGAGAAGTTTGAGAAATAGAACCAATAACACCATCTACCAATGGGGTAGCTGGCGCTTTAGAGGTCCCTGGTCGCGAGGCATCAGTCAAGTTGTCATATAACATATTGGACTGGGAGTACACTAAATCAAGGTACTGGGCACGAGCAATGGCTTGTTCCTTGGTTACACATGCCCCCATAGCAATGTCTTGTGCAATCTTATTGAAAAATGAGGTAGTCAACTAGTGAGTTAGAAGCTGATCAGGAATATCAAACTTGATCAGACGACGACGACGTCTCCATTCGTGAATATGATCTGAAATATGAGTGGATTTGTCCTGTTTCAGAGATGTCAGGTGATGTTTCCCGACTTCGTAACGAACCGATAACTGGAAATGCGTCAGGAATACCATGGCTAGAGTATTAAAATCTTGAAAAATACCACGGGGCAATTCTATATACCATTTAGCAGCAGCACCAGTGAGAGTGCACTGGAAAAGACGTAGACGAATCGAGTCATCGATCCAAGAATTCGAAGAACACCATAAGTGGTATGTCATGACATGTGCTTGGGGGTCTTCTCGAGATTTACCTTCAAACTTAGGACAATCACCAAGCACCTTGTTGGGAACTGGAGGCCAATATGGATTATGAAGAATCAGATCATTGGTCAATTTGGACACGTCCGGTAACTCCAATGTGGCGAGAAAAGGCAACTGAGCGTTAAAAGGCATGCTAGGTCCCCGATATAGACCTATACCTGTACTCCATCCTGGTTGAGCATAATTCTTCCCCCATTGGTTCTGTCCAGGAGGATTCTGACCATAGGGGGTATAAGTCGGATAATGAGGTTGATATGGCGGCTGAAAATGAGGATACAGGGGTTGATAACCAGGGTATAGATTATGATTATACGTAGGCCCTGATTGAGCAGTGTATGGATTTGACTGCGGAGTATAAGTATAGCCTGGTTATTGAAGGTAATAACCAGAACCTTGAGGCGGGTTGTAAACTGGTCGAAACTAACCTTGAAGGTAATAGCCGCCTTGGGGTCGAATGGGCTACTGGTAAGTGGGACCCTGCTGAGTCAGATAAGTCGAGCGCGCAGGTGGATTCGGTTGTGGCATAGAATAGATCGGCTATTGAGCAAGGTTAACAGGCTGTGTAGGTTGTCCTGGTTGAACAGGTTGACCTCGCTGTGTAGGTTGTCCTGGTTGAATAGGTTGACCTGGCTAATGAGGGACACCAAGTTAGCCTAGTTGAACAAGTTGGCCTGATGGCAGGAGTGAGCTAGGTTGTGCCTGATAACCAGGTTGACCTGTGATGGGACCATAAGATGGCCTTGGCTGTGCAACGTTTTGACCAATCAGAAAATGAGGTTGATGAGGTTGCATCAAAGGTTGAGAAGGATGGGTTTTCCCCCCAGGACCGTATGGTGGTCTAGGTTGACACCCTAGTTTCCCTGGTTGGACCACAGGGTGAGGCTGCAAAGGTTGACCTTGAGGATTGTAAGACTGCCCTTGCGGGTCGTACAACAATCCCTACTGGACCGAAGGTTGTCCCTGTAAGGGTTGTCCTAGCGGATCGTACGCATACCCTGGCTGGGCCGAAGGTTGTCCCTAGAATGGTTGTCCTTGTGGGCCATAAGCATATCCTTGTTGAAACAAAGGTTGCCCCTGAAAGGTTTTCCCTTGTTGATTAGAAGGCTGCCCAGGCTGGGTAGATAGAAAACCATTAATATACTGATAAGCCTCAAGAGCTGGAAAACGAAGGGGGTTGCCCTGCTCATCATATTGATATGGAAATATGTAGATCAGGGCACCATTTGCTCCATAATGGGAAAAGTAAGGATGATTAAGATCCTGAGAGGACTGACCGACCTCGGAGACTGATGGTTGTAAAGACAACCGGTGCTCCTCGGGAGAAATTTTCTCTGGAATGGCAGAAGTGATATAAACGTCTTCAGGAACTGATAAGATCCTAGTTGAGTGAGTAGTAAGAATAGGCGTAGACACAACCACATAGATAGTAGGTCTAACAGGTGTTGATGTAACAAAAGGATATGCCATGAGAGGTGTCGATGGCGACATCCCTAACGAGGAAATGGTTGGCCTCGTGGATGGAGTTGATACTCCTATAGAGGTAATGACAGCCATGACCTGACTTAAATACCTATATCTAGCTGGGAGCATAGGACCAAGTGAAGACATAAAAGAAGGTTTGGGGATGTCTTCGGGAAAAAGCTGGTAATCTTCACCAGAAGTAGGAATTCCTTCACTAGGAGAAGGACTAGATGAGTCCATATCTGACCCTACCCTAAGATCTTCTAAAAGACAACGGGGACTAGGAGGTATGATAGCAGCCAAAAAAGGTGATCCTAATGTAAGAGGAGGGAAATGATCCCCTACTCCAAATCCAAACCAAGCATTGGACAAGGGCCAACTGAACTCAATTGGTCCTCCAAAGGGAAGTTCAGATATAACCAATCCCCCGTTGGGAAACTCGGATGCAATGGGCTGCTGATACTCAACAGAGGACTAGGAGACCTCTGATGAATCATCTGTATAAGGACTACCAGTAGACGAAACTGCTAGTTCTGCCACTGTGACTATAGCAACAATATGAAGAGATCAAAAATGAAGACGCACGAGCAAACCAAGGCAAACAAAAACAGGCCGAAAAATCAATCTCTAAACGGGCGTCTGATCGTAGGTGGTTAATTTTACCACGTTGAAACTGGAAATTTTACTGTTTCATGTTTTAAGAGTCTAGAAACAAGTAAAATATGACTCTATCACTTTCAGTTTGGAAACAAGCGTGAAAGGACAAGCACTTGATGATATTTTCAAGTTAAAGGAGTCAGTAAAGATCAAAATGACTACTCTGGTAATCTAGGTAAATGGGTGTACCATATATCCATGAACTGCCATATATACCTTGGTAAAATGAAAAAGAAATCAACCAAGGACTTGACGTACGTGCAGGTAATCTCCCCGAATGCTATGTCTGGTGTATCACCGGTAAAAGGCGGCAGACTTGGCTTCCTACAAATAAAGGATTTGCAACCTAATGGGGTCTCCCTTTATATACTCGACGGTACAGGGAGCACAATTCCATACTAGCGCTATCTATAGCCAGATGGCGAGCGAAAGCTGCTAGGCTTAAAGACGCCAGAACACGTCTCTACCTTAGACTACTAGATGTTCTGTTAAGTTTAAATGTTGCCTTAGGTTAATTCAGTAAACTTTAAAGTTGATCTTCAATTTACGTTTCGATTTCCAGGCCCTATCGAATTTTGGATCTCATAAAACCTCTAGATGCAAACTACATGCCACTAAATATCATTTTTTTCAATGAAGAGCTATCTACGGGAGAGTTAAGAGCTTTCAAATGACAGCAAAATGAACACAAAAAAACATCCACTACTATTTCCAATGCAAGCTAATGAAACTAGAAAAATTTTCTCTAGAGTTATATAACACTAGTAATGAGAAAGAGCTTTCAATTTTCACTATGCTAATCGAAATGCAAAAGATTTGGTTTTGTATTTTTCAATATATCAGAGAAAATGCACTAAATGAACGAAAAACTAACGAAAACATCAATTTGAGAAATGACAAAGAGAGAGCTAAAACAAAACAAGTTCATTCAATCCAAACAAACACAATCATGACTCAAACTGATGACGAAATCCCTCAAAGCGAAAAAGAATCTCAAAAGAGACTCAAACAAACTGTGTAATCTAGGCTTGGAGCAACTCAAAGTGAAACTGAACGAAAGAGAGGACAATCACTCAATTAACGTAATTATTCAATGGAATCCAGCAAGATGAATGCAAAGAAGCAAAAACGAAGTTGACCGGGAAAGCAAAGACCTGAAACTCCCACGAGAGTCTTAGCACACTGAAGCACCTAGAAGCCCTAGGGCTAGAATGAAAAACTGGTAGAAAAAGGCGAACAACCGGGGGACAGGGGCTAAAAACAGTAAAAAATGACTTCAAAGCACTCAAGCAATCAGAAAAAATGGACCAGGACCAAAATTCAAGCTCAGAAATTCCAAGAACAGGCAAACCCTAATGCCAAGCAGGGTTGGCACGCATGTTTCGCTGTAATCTGCACCAATCAAGGGTTGGCGCGGGGGCCTAATGAGCAACTAGCACCAGTCAACGCGACTGTCAGGAGTATAACCACGCCAAGCCAGTTTACCTTAGAATAATGAGAAAAAGGACAAACAGAGGTTGGATTTGGTCTTCTGGGGGCTGAACAAGGGTTTCACACCAAGGAAGTTTAACCAGAAAAGAAGAATAATCAATCAAAAAGCCAAAAACAACCCAATGGAGAAAGGACTAACTCCCACTGATCCCCAGTGGAGTCGCCAAAATTTTGAGGTGGTAAATCCCCTTTGCAGACAGAGGCGATCCCACTAGCCCTAGGGTGGGTCTAGCAACAATCGAAACATGCTATGATACCGACTCCTAGTTACAAAAGAAAAAGCTACGATAGATAGCCTACCTCAAGTCCTACGCTGCTCTCGTCGAAGGAGGAGCGCTGCTTCCTGTCCCTAACTTGACAGGTCACGATCCTTTCGCTCACCGCGCTCAGACACCTGTACACATGCAGAGAAGAAAATACAGCATACAATGTAAAAATTCAACCATGTAACTATCAATCAGTTGGAAAGGATTGAACTAAATTGAATTACACAGATAAATAACACAATAGTGGAACCGATAACATAGTCGAGCATATATTAAAATGTGAAAGAAATATTACAACCAAGTTCCAACGTCGTGCTCTTCCTTTGGCAGGGCTTCCAGCAGAGCATGTCTCAAAAATCTTGTCGGGAATTTGGACAAGGCTCTCTCTCTCTTATGGGGTTCTCCTTGGATTTGCTCTAAATAGTCACTCAACTATAGTTTCCTTCCCAAATGCTCAACTTCCAAGCATTCAACTATCTTGTAAATGGAGAGGGCAGGCTTTTATAGAGGGAGGAAGGGAGGTTGGGATCCCTATAATCATGGGATAGAGCGCTATCTCTTAGGAAGGTTCCATGAGAGGTGAAAAACCACTTCCTAATCAGGGAGATCCAGAGGCAAACAACCCAACTTATTTCTGATGATTCATTCTGATTTTGTTAGAATCAAACTTCTGCCATTTATTTTTAAAAAACATTCCTTAATAGGCTTGGCTCGAGCAAGACACAGGGACAGAGTGCCAGCTGGCGCGCCCACTATGGTGCTTTTTCCCCATTGGCACGAGGGATGAACTGGCTACCTGCGCCAATGCCAAAACATGGATTTTTAGGGTTTTCCAGAGGAATTGTTCTCCAGGATAATTCTTGTCCTTATGTAGAAGGATGCCATTAAGGTGTTTTCAGGACATTTTACTGTTCACAGGTCACGGGAATAGTCCTTCGATGTACAGGACGAGGGATTGCAGGGATGGTGACAAAATGCTGTGTAACATTATGCTAGCACCACTGATGAAGAGGGGAATGAATAATTTGCAGCGTCAAAATATCCACTTCGTCCTAATCCTAAGGATTATGCCATCACCACTAATGAAGAGGGGGATGAAAAAATTCCAGAGTTAAAATATCCACTTCATCCTAATCCTAAGGATTATGCCAGCACCACTGATGAAGGGGGCATTGATAAATTCCAAACTCAAAATATCCACTTCGTCCTAATCCTAAGGATTATGCCAGCACCACTGATGAAGAGGGGAATGAAAAAATTTTAGCTTCCAAATATCTAGTCCATCCTAATCCTAAGGATTATGCGAGCACCACTGATGAAGAGGGGGATGAAAAAATTCCATAGTCAAAATATCCACATCATCCTAATCCTAAGGATTATGCAAGAACCACAAATGAAGAGGGGAATGAATAATTTGCAGAGTCAAAATATCCACTTCGTCCTAATCCTAAGGATTATTACAGCACCACTGATGAAGAGGGGAATGAATAATTTGTAGCGTCAAAATATCCACTTCATCCTAATCCTAAGGATTATGCTGGCAGCACTGATGAAGAGGGGATGAATTGTAAAGTCAAAATTTTCACTTCATCCTAATTGTAATGATTATAAGAGTGCCACTGATGAAGAGGGGGATGAAGAATTTCCAATAAATATAGATTCAAGTCATCCACTTATTCCTAATCCTAAGGATTATGAGAGCACTAGTGAGGAAGGGGAGGGACGGGATGAAGAAATTCTAGTGAATACAGATTCAAAGCTTCCACTTAGGCCTAATCCCAAGGATTATGAGAGCACCACTGAGGAAGGGGAGGATGAAGAGTTTCTTGCAAATGATAATTTTAGAGGCGCAGATCTGAATAATGCATTTTCTCTAAGTGATCATTTCAAAGACACTCATGGTGATGAAGAATTGAATCCTCCCAGTGAAGAATCTAAAAGCATGGATCAAGATGGTGAAGAATTTGGTCTAAGTCAGGGTTACAAAAGCGCAAATGATTTTTGTGAAATGTTTTCTTCAAGTGAGGATGGTAACAAAAATTTTCCAGGTATTGATGTTGATGAATTTCTTAACTATGTTGAGAATGATGATAATGGGGATAATATTCCTCCTAATGCTGATGAAACTACTTTTACAAAGGATGATGGAATGATGATGTCGTTGCAAGAAAATATTGTAACTAGGAGTAGGAGTAGACATTTTCATATCAATCCAAAACATTCCAGTTATACAAGGGTGAGGAGAACATATCTCACATAAAGAAGTTATGTCGTTCATTTGATTTCAAGTGAATGTTGTCGAAGGGATTGCTTCAAACATATGGATTTCAACTTTTCTTTGGAGAAAAGGAAAAAATATATGTCAATGAATAAAAGCATACAAAGTTCATATTTAGTGGCTTGCATGCAATCTACACTAGCAGGTTATGATTATCATATTGGTAATGTATTTCTCTATAGAAAGGCTTTCAAAATGTTGCATTCAATTGGTAATTTTCATTGTCAAGAATCAAAGAAACCTGAAAAGGATCCCACATATTATTCATAAGTATGTTATAAACAGGAGGTTGGGCCGTTAGAAAATACTGATATGTCATGGATGAAAGACTTATTTTCAAAGCATGGAGAGTTTCTACCAAATAAAGACACAATACATATTCCAGATAATTTATCGAGATGAGATATATTCGGCTTATACAGAGATTATGCAGAAGCTCCTGAAGGAGTTGGTAATTTTACTAAATATTATTATTTTACAAGGGTATGGAAAAATGAATTCAACAATGTTCATATCCCTAAGAAGACAAGAATGGGGGTTTGCAGCACATGTGCTTCTCTTAAAGAAAAAAGAGATAAATTTCAAGGGCCAGAAAGAGGTATGCGTTCAAAACATTGTTTTTTAAAATTGGATAGTTATCAACTATGAAAATATATTTATTCATATGTTTCTTTTATTTTATGAACATATTCCATTGTCAAAGAACTTCAAGAGCATCGTAATCAACAAACAAGTTAAAGGAAAAAGTTGTATAAACATCAAAAGAAGTGTTATGATAATCCAAATATATATTTGGGTTTGATAGTTGATGGTATGGACCAAAAAAAACACTTCTTCCACATTTTCTCCGCACGCCAAAAAAATTACATGAGGAAAATTTCAGGAAATTTCACTTGGTTTGTTGTATGGTATTTAATGAGATGTTTCCAATATTTTTCTTCACAGCTCCAAATATTCATAATGATGCAAATATGACCATAACTATAATCCATGACGTGGTTACTCATTGATGTTGTATTCTTACTGAAGTTCTGTATCTACAATTAGACAACACAAGCCGTGAAAACAAAAATCAAGTTATTTTTGGGTAACTAAACATGCTCGTTGAATTGGGAATTTTTAAAAAGATAAAGGTTGGTTTCCTTCTTGTTAGGCATACTCATGATCATATTTATCAAATGTTCAGTCATTTTTCAGTTGAGAAGGAAAGGTGTTGGGAGCCTGCCATCATTAATTGAATGTATTAAGAAGTCATACATTCCAGAGACTGCTTTTCATGTGTTGGAAGAAACTATTGACATCTGAAGGTTTTTTTTGGGATCGCATGGTGAGGAAAAATGCATTGAAAAACTTAATGACATTATCTTCCAACATAAATTTTGTATCAAAAAATTGATGGGATAACACTTATATGGGGCAAGAAGTATTCAATTGTTGCAGAATGGGGGCCATCATCAGGTTTAGCATTTTTGAAGTTCATTCTAGAGCATCCAATATTTTCATCAAAGATATTGTTATTATAGTCAGTTTCTAAATTCCATAATGCACGAAGGCATAAGAGAGACATAAATTATTTTGAATGTCCGTAGTAAATTAAAAGATGTATTAGAGATACATATGAGTACTTCGATGTTTCTGATTCAGTTTGGTGGGAGTCTTTTTTCAGTAATCAAAGTGATATGATTTCAAGATCAGTAAATGAGGATACGCTTTTGAATAATCCTTTTTTTTGCCACAAAATATGCCAAATGAACATGAGGAAACACACATTTTTGAACAACAACAGTCTCAAGCTATTATTAATTATCCACAGGTAGAGGAAAGGGAAATCTATATTGGTTCTAGAAGATCACGTGCACAACGTGAAGCCATGGAAGACCTTTATAAGGGTTCTGTGCAGGATGTTAAGGAGGGTTGTATGATAGCAGTGTTAGCATATGAAGATCCACTTGGCTATCAATTCTGGATTGCCAAGGTTAAAAAGGTCATTAATGAAAATGAAGATATTACAACTGTTGATGTACATTGGTATGCCACAAGTACCCCCCCTTTCAATGGTGTGTACAAGCCAGAGATGGTAGTTGAAAAAAAATTGGCAGAAAGAGAAAAATAAAGGGCACAAATATAAATTGTCACCGCAGAGATGTCTTAAAATTGGAGGATGTTGACATACTTTTTTATGAATTCAATCTGACAAAGAGAGGAACTCTTCGGTTGCAGACCATAAATATTTTGAAGAAATTGCTACGAGAACAATTACTGCTGAAATGGGACTCTGTAGAATGTAGTTGAAGATCTACAAGACATTTAAATTCTGAAATGGTGGGCATGCATGTTGACTCAAATGGAACACTAGTTGATGAAAGAGAATAATATGGATCATCTTCATCTTCATCAAGTCATTCATCTAAAGATGTAGGTTCTGATGGTGTACTAGAACCTATGGTTGATTTTGAAAAGTTGTCTAAGACACTTTCATGTAATTGATGTTTGCATGGTAAATTGAAATAAATATTTTGACTTCAATCTTATTTTTGATGAAGTTATGAGGCATTTCTATTTTTGTTGGATTATATGTTTTAATTATGAATAATTCATATCTTTAGAATATCCACAACACAACAATGAATTAAAAAAACAATTTATGTTATATTCAACGTACCAATGTTGATATTTTGATTAAAAGTAAAAAAGAAAATAGAAATTAATGTTTAATTTTTAAATTATGCAGTGATATTGCCATGATATTATGTATTGTTACCATTTGGTATAATATACTTTTAAAAATTATAAAAATTATATGCCTCATTGAAAGGGGACACTTTGTTTTGATGTTTGATTTTTAGGTTTTGGTCACAATTAGATTTAGGTTTGTCTTCGGCTAATATTTGAAAAGAGATATATTTTTATCCTTTAAAATTAAAATTACTCTTGGAATAATAAATATTTCATTTACTTGTTCATTTTTAAAAATTGTTGAAGTCATATAATTCCTCCATAATTTCATGGTTCAAGTATGTTGAATACTTAAGATTTAAAAACTTGAGATTTATAACTTTTCATTAAGGTTTTTATGCGCTCTGAAATTTTATCTTTAATGTTATGGTTGAAAACAATTATAATTTTAGGGTTGTTTAGAGTCAATATATTCTATTTTTAACAACATGGATGAAAATTGTTCGAAATGATAAGGCCTTTAGACATGATTTTGTTTATCTTTAACATCATGTATCAAATTTTTATAATTTTACGATTTTTCAATGTCCTAATATGTTGTCTTTAATTCCATTGTTACAATGTCATTGTCAAAAGTGTGACACAATGTTTTTTTTGTTATTCCAGCATCAACTCGTTTTTCTTTGATGGTGTTTTTTCAATCCTTTTTTCAAGAAAAATTTTCATTTTTAGCATAATTTTATAAAATGTTGAAATTTGACCTCGAGAAAAAACCAAATGCATTCTAGAATACACACTTTTTGTTTTTGGGAATTTTTTTCATGTTTTTTGAGTCTTTTTGGGCTAGAGTTCCCATTTTGAGGTAATATTTCTCATTTGATCGGTAGCTATGTTAGAGTTGGTGTTACACTTTCTGAAGATGATCTAGTCATCCTAGCACTTGTAGGCCTTCCTAAGAGCTGACACAACTACCAGGATTCGGTAAATGGGAGAGAGAAGCTACCAGAGTGGGAGCATTTGTGGTCCAACTTGGTGCAAGAAGAGATAAGGAAGAACACCAAAGATGGATCCTCATCCAAGTATGATGATGGGGAGAAATTTTCCTTAGATTGAAAGGAAAAGAAAGGGAAAGGGAAGAAATCCAAATTCAAAGAAGATTCTGGTAAGGCAGGAAAGAAGAAGGAATTGTTGAATATTAAAATTTTTCATTGTCATGAGCTGGGACACTATGCCACGAAGTGTCTGTATAACAAGGACAACAAGAATCCCTCAGGAGGAGCGGCATGTGAAGCTCTAGCTTCAAAATTTGAGTTGGATTTCATCCTAATTGCATGCATGGTGATATCGGTGATGGGTAGTGTGTGGTATCTGGATAGTGGAGCCTCATTCCATATGACCGAATTTTTTTTTTTTAAATAAAAATAAATAAATAAATAAATAAAAATCAATGAATTGGAGGAGAAGGACCTCCATATGCACATTGAGATGGGATATGATGGAAGGTATAGCGTGACCAACATAAATACTGTTAATTTTGAAATGTATTGGCTATGTTAGAAGATCGTGGCTATGATGTGATATTTAGCAAAGGAAAGGTTTTCCCTTGTCACATTTCCATGGGACAAGTGAAGCAGATTGGGGTTCCAGTGAAGAACCTCTACAAATTGGATGTATAAGATTGTGCTTCCTTTAGCACGAAATAATATAAGGTGCAGAGCCAATACATCAGTGATTTATGACATATGAAACTTGGTCATTTGCACAATGGAGCTTTGAAGATGATGCAAAATATTTCTACATGAGTTCCTAAGGGTGCACTAGAGTAGCGTGATACATGCAAAGTGTGTACATTAAGGATGTAGACCAAATTCACATTTCATGATAAGGACAATTGAGTGAAAGAGATCTTAGAAAGAGTTCACTCAGATGTGTGTGGATAATTCTTGATAACCTCCATGACTAGGCACATGGTCTATGTGATATTTGCAGATGATTTTTAATGTAAGTGTTGGATATTCTTCATGCAGAAAAAAATCATATATTTTAAGAAAATTGTGAATTTAAATAACTTGCTGAGAAAGACACAAGCATGAAAGTGAAGGCCCTCGGTAGCGATAATGGTGGAGAATATGTGTCAAATGATTTCAATAACTTTTGTGCATCAGAATGCATTCAGCTGGGGTTGCCGAAATGAAGGTCATAAGTACTGTGGGATTTTCATGGGCGATGTTGCATGATCAGGCCCTACCATTCCACTCCTGGGTTGAATCATGAAACATAATGTTATATGTGCAGAATAAGAATCCTCATCGGGTTCTCCGGATGAGTACACCAGAAGAAGCTTTTTCAAGTAAGAAACCAGATGTGGCACATTTCAGGATCTTTGGTTCATCAGTTTACTGTTATGTTTCCAAGGATGCAAGGAAAATGATAGAACCAATAGTAGAGTCAGGCATATTTTTGGGGTATACTGATGCACCTAAAATCTATACGGTGTACTTTCCATCTCAAAAAATGACAATTGTTCGTAGAGATGTTAAATTCGATGAAGACACCATGAGATGTTCCCTTGAGAGGGGGCTTTAGTTGCATCCAGATGAGGAGATTTTAGGTCCAAAGGAATAACCTTAGGATGTTTTGGAGAAACCATAATTATAGTAGAGAGTGGAAGAACCCACTCAAGTAGAGACATCCAGAGATAGAAGGAAGCACACTAGAGAGGATGATAGATTGATGCATAATGCTAGAGAGAATGTGGGAACACCCACATCACAACACAAGCAGAGGAGATCACCAGATCGGTACACTAGCCACATGGATCTCATGAGCCAGAGTGTAGAGAATGAATCATACTCATTCAATGAAGTAGTGCAATAACTAATATGGGTTGATGCCATGGTAGAGGAATATGATTCCATTATCAGGAACAATGCTTGGAATTTTTTCCCAAGGCCATAGCACAAGTCAGTTGTAGGTTCTAGGTGTATCTACAAGGTGAAGCAAGTAGAATATGGGAGTGTGGAGAAACACAAGGACAAATTTATGGCCAATTGGTTCTCTCAGGTGGAGGGAACTGATTACAATGAGACCTTTTCTCCATTAGTAAGGTATTCTTCGATTAGATCAATTCTAGAAATTTCAGCACAAATAGGATGGAAGATACATCAGATGAATGTGAAGACAACATTCCTCAATAGAGTGATTAAGGAAGAGGTGTACATAGAGCAGAAAAAAATATTTGAGACCTTCGACAGAGAGTCGCATGTGCGCAGACTCATGTGAGCACTGTATGGATTGAAACAAGCACCCTGTGCTTCGTACACTAGGATCAACAATTATTTCACCTGGTTGGATTCACCAAAAGTGAAGCAAATGCAAAAATTTACCATATTATGGTTGAAGGTAAATACTTTATTATATTATTATATGTCGATGATTTAATTCTAATAGTGATGATAAGCTCATAAAGTATTGCAAAGAATATTTGGCGAGAGAAATCAAGATGAAATACATGGGGCTCATGCATTATTTCCTTTTTTTCGAAATTTGGCAAGGAGATGAGGGGTTGTTTGCCTCTCAGGGAAAGTATGCCAATGAGATACTGAAGAAGTTTCACATGGAGAAAATAAAATTGGAGGAAGGAAGATGCTACTTGAGACGAAGGGGTATATATTTACTTGGTGAACACACGACCAGAAATGTGTTATGCAGTTAACTAGCTTAGTCAAGCAATGGTTAAGACAACCAAACTCTATTGTTAGGCAACCAAACATGTGTTGAGATACCTCAAAGGCACCACTCCATTTGGTATTTGGTAGAGATGGACAGAGGGAGTGAAGATGCAAGGCTTCACATATGAAAATTGGGAAAGGATTCCATCAGACAAGAAGAACACATGAGGAATCTTCAGTATTGGGTTAGCAACAATTTCTTGGTACAACAAGAAGTAGATATTAGTTTCACTTGGTTTAGTAGAAGCAGAGTATATGGCGTCTAGTCAATTGACCTGCGAGGCTATCTAGATGAGGAAGACCCTTGTTGGGTTTTTTTGTCAGCAGATGGATCCTATAATGATTTATTGTGACAATGAAAGTTGTATCAAACTCTTGGTGAAGGCAATCTAATGACAAGATGGTTGGGACCATACACAGTGGAAGAATGTTTTGATAATGGCGCAGTTCAAATCAGAACCATAGATGAAATAAGAATCCCCTTGCTTGTCAATGGTCACAAACTTAAAATTTACAAGAATCCTTTGTCAAGGGAAGAGTTCATAAATTCAATAAGAAGATAAGTGTATGTGATGGGAAAATCCATAGTTTCCCACACCTCCTAAAAAAGAGAGAGAGAAAAAATAAAGATCCATGGGTGAAAAACTCTCTGAGGCACCCAAGGAAAACTTGTGGGTTGAAAACCTCGATGGAGGTAGCTCACTTGCTTTCAAAAAAAAAAAAGAGAGAGAGAGAATAAATATCCATGTTTGAAAACCTCTCTGAAGCTCCCAAGGAAAGTTTCTGGGTTGAAAACCTCCATGGAGACATCCCAGTTTCTTTAAAAAAAAAACAAAAAGAAAAACAAAAAAAAACATCTGCATCTTTGTGTTTTCTGTGTTTGTTGTTTTGCGGGTTATTAATGGTTTCTCGAAACACAGGGAAGCATTCATCTTATTTTCCCTTCTATTTTACCATCCATCCCATCATTCACCCAATTAATTTTCATAACTTCCACCATCACCTCCATACACCACATTCCTCCATTCCTGAGCACAATGTAGCAAGGAAAGAAAAACACAGACTGCTACAAAAATCAGGGAATTCCTACAATGCAAAAATCTTCTCATGAAAAACAATAAAAAACAAAGAGAGGAGTTGATAAATAAAACCTCAGGAAAGACAGGAGTGCCACCCATGGAACCTAGAGCACCCCCTCGGAGCATCTACAATAGGAAGAAACAACAAGAAAGATCAGTATCTCACTCAAAGAGGTTCTCATTTAGAAAGTTGGTCACTCAGGAAAAATAGGAAAATAAGGAAGAACGTGGCATATAAAAGGCTTGTCTCCAAATTACAGCTCCTGCAAACACCTTGACAACAACAGGTGAACTCAGGTATAGCTTCTCACCCCTTGCTATGCATCCATAATAGCCAGAAATAATTAAATTTGTAGACTTAGAGCTTAAGGGGCAGAAAGGTGGCCAGCTAGCTTGGCCACCATCATGAAGTATGATTAGGGAGAACTGTAAAGTCACGCCACCTGGGCATGCAAAAGAAAAAATTAAATCAAGTGGAGTAGAGAATAACAAGGGGAGGATACACGCCATATCAAGAAGCTAACAAGAAGAGGGTCCAATTTTCTACAACTGAAATTGGAGTTGAGCCGAGTTACATAAGCACTCAAAAATTAGTTGCGCAATCTAATAAAAATAGATCTTGTCTCATCCAAACCATTGAATTGAGAATTTTTGAGAGAAATAGACAAACAAAAGACCGCATCGCAAAAATAGTGAGTTTCAGCAGTGTATTTAAGGATATCATGAAACAACATAAGCAGAACAACATCACCCTACCCATGGCCTAGTCCTCGTTCGTAAATATGAGTAGGGAAGCTTTTATAGAAACCAACCCAAACAAGGAATAATTCCACTTCTAGCCTTAGAGAAGAAGAAGAGGAACCAGAAGAATATTAGTGCAATATGGCCAGCCAGAGGAGATGGAACAACCTCCCTCACAGCCTCAAGAACATGGAGTACCATAATCAAGGAAAATTGAAGGGTGCATTGGAAAGGGAATCATTATACAAGAGGGCCATGCAGGCCAAAAAGATCCAGTGGTTGGGACTAAAGCTCATCCCCCCTTTGTTGTTGGGCCTGACTAATGAAAAGGACACAAATGCAGAAGATAGAGAATGGAAGAATGTAGAAAAGAATAATGGTTTCTACCCCCTTGGCGAATCTCCCACACTTCTTCCATAAGAAATCAGGGGGGCTGTGAAAGCCTTGAAGGAAATGCAGGAGGAGGATTAGTTGCTCAAAGGATGAGCAACCATTCAGTAGGGGGGTGATGATGAGCTCCATCATTAGACATATTTGGAGGGGTTAATGGTCACCTTTTTTCCTTCTTAGATCTCTTTTTCTTGCATTTTTCTTATTATTTTGTTTTATGATGCTAGTATAGGTGGTGATTAAGGCTAACATACTCTGAGTGCATAATATGAGGTTGAGTGCATAATATGAGGTTGAGTGCATAAAATCATGAATTATTAGCATTTTTAGAAGGATTTTATCATCAAGACTTGGAGGAGAGAACAAGGAGAAATTATAGGAGGATTTTCCACCCTCCTTAACTCTCAAAGGAATCCAAAGGATCCCAAAGATTCTCTCTAGAAATTCGAATTCCAAAGGTAGCCAAACAATCCCCAAGGATTCTCTCCAACAATTCGAGTTCCAGAGGTAGCCAAGCAACTCAAAGAGGAGTTCACTCAATATTTGTTTACTTGGAGTCAAGTGGACTCAATCACTATTTTCTAGGGAGTTGTTGGTATCTGTCGTGTAGAATAAATAGAGCAAAGCTAGAGTTAGGAAGGGATTGAGATTTTTATTATTTTACTCAATGATCAAACTTTCAGAAATGTATGAGGCTATTATTTTATGAAATGAGAAGACTGATTTCATTTTACTGATTTAAGTTTTAGAGGCTAGGCTCGTGGGTTAGGACCCAATCCATGTGCCTTAACCTCTTTGTCGTATTTTTTCTCTGCTTTATGTCATTTCATTAGCTCCACTTCTGATAATTTTGTTTATGTTTCAAGTTGTTGTTTATTTTTTCTTTCAGTGTGTCGTTATAGGTTTCATTTGCTTTTGAGTAATAGAATAGAGGAGAAAAACCAAAAAATTTGTGGATCAAGACCCCCTTCTCATCTCTGTCAATAGAGTTCGAGGAGGGAAAATCTTCCCACAGACCCAAAAACTGATTTATGTTCACTGTTTCTGAAATTAAAAGTATATTTGCATCACCATTTTTCATTCTTCCTTTTCACTGCATTTTTTTTGTTTCTTTGCGCATAAGTTAGTAGGTTGATTGCAGGAATTATTGCTAAAACCCCAGAGAAGCTCCGTGGTGCCTCCCCACTTCATTCTCCATCTATGTCGTCACAATATACGCACTGTTGTTACGCCCTCCATTTCTGCTTTTTCCCACTTATTCTCACTACTACACCCACCTTTTATCCCTAAAAACACTTAAAATATCTAGCCTGCCTTATTCCTTTGTTCTTATTGGTCACGTTTTCCTTACCCTTTTTAATGCAAAGTGCTTGAAAACCATTGAAATTCGACATCCGCATTTCCTCATCGAAACTCCCGCTACCGTACTTTGTAAATTGCAAATCACACTTCGCAACCTTTTCCCCTTTTATTTTAAGACTTACTCCTCCAACGTCGATTGCGATAACTCTGCTGCATTGCACATCGCAAATCACATCTTTTGTTTAGTTCCCATTAACACTTACCACTCCAACCACCGATTGTGATAATCCTCCGTGCTTCTCCACATTGCAAATTGTATTTTGCAACCTTTTCCATTTTATTTTAAGACATACTACTCCTGACGATGATTATGATATTGTTATCGCACTCCGCCATCATTCCTACCGCCATGTCACCTGTCACAAATCGCATTTCACAACCTTTTCCCTTTTCTTTTAAGACTTACCGCTCCCGGCACCGATTTCGATATTGTCATCGTACTCCACCAATGGTCCTACCG
The DNA here is from genome assembly GCA_034641835.2 of Pinus albicaulis. Taxonomy (NCBI): domain Eukaryota; kingdom Viridiplantae; phylum Streptophyta; class Pinopsida; order Pinales; family Pinaceae; genus Pinus; species Pinus albicaulis. Next base: position 722,522,188 of record CM076576.1, read on the forward strand.
CCATGTCACCCGTCGTAAATGGAAAATCACAGTTTTTACCCTGTCACGTTTCGCACTTCGCAACTTCTACCCCATCGCATTTCACATTTCGCTCCCACTCCCGAACATCACTTCTGCTACCCCTTCGGCTTTGCGATATTGTGATTGCGATATCGCATATCGCATATCGCACTGCCATCCCTCCATCGCAACTCTGCCATCGCACTTGTTAAATCATTTTTCTCCAAAGAATTTTTGCACCATAATAAAGCTTCAATAAGGCTTAAACCTGCTCTTTCCACTTCTAAGCCTTATTTCTTATGTTGAGCCCTCCATTAGCACCTCTAGCTTGTTTTCCTCCAAACTACAAGCCACACTTTGTCAAGTTTAGTTTATCATGAGTAGTTGCATGGTTAGAAGCACCATAGCATGGTAAATATATCAGAGGATATGTAGGGTGTGTTTAGCCAATTGGCCTAGCTAGGTGCAACTTATTTTAGTTTCTTTTCAATCATTTCCTTCTAAAATTTAAGTTAGTTTCCTTTCTGTCATTTCCTTTCAGCAATTTAGTTTAGTTTCTTTCCTGTCATTTCTTTCAGAAATTTAATTTAGTTTATTTCTGTCATTTCCTTTCTACACATTAAATTAGTTTCATTTCTGTCATTTCCTTCCAGCAATTTACTTTTCAGATTTTATCATAGTTTAAGAAATAGCACCCTTTCATAAAGCAGAAGTGGATGACATGAACAAAATGCATCTACTATGTATATAGCACTGTCACCTCTAATTTTGTATGAATCCTGGGTTGATAAACTAAAGTAGGGCATCCCCTAGGAGTTGCAGCACTCTTGGTGCAATACCAGGGCTCACTAGTTGGCATGGCTTCTTTCTCTGTAGGTTTATCAGTCAGCTTCTCTGTTGTTTTCTCTGGATGAGTACCAGTGTGTGGCTTGGTCTGCATTTTAGTGATAGATGTGGATGCACCAGACTCCAACCACACTAGTGGCCATTCGGCAGTGATGCGAACCAGATCATATTTTGTGACTAAATATGGTAACTCGTACCAAACCCCCTCCATGACACCTTTCATGCGGATGTGCATATTATGGAAAGTTTCTTTAAAGTCTAGAATCATTTCATACTGATCATAAAGTTTCGGTGATAACCTCAGCTTATATTTCACCGCTTGATAGAGTGAGGCGTCGAACAACACCCAAGAAATATTTTTCTCCTTAACGCGCGCAGGGCCTGAGGAATTCCAAAGCATCGCATACCATGCGGCCTGACACATCTGGGGTTCTATCTCGAGAAACTGGGTATCCTCAAGGGTCTTCCACCCAATCAGTGCAATAAACAACAACAACCAAGCATAATGAAATTGTCTGCCCTCCTCCTGTGCTACACACACATTCTCTAAGAATTCCTTGCACAAATAACTCAACCAATTGTAGATCACCCCCTTTTCACATTGTCCAGCGAGATAAATCACCTGCGCAGGCACCTCCTTTGGTCTAAATTTTTGTATCATATTGTAGGCCAAGATGAGAGTACTGAATTTAACAACAGGGTCATTTATCGCACTTACCACAAATCCTCTACTTTTCTACGAGACTTGGTACTTAGTTTTGATATGTTCTGCGATGGATTTTTCTTGCGCTTTTCCTCCAAAATCAAAAATTGGGTTTGCGCCTTTAGCGGGTAGGCCAATGATACTATGGATCAATGCAACATCAATGGGAATGTGCTCTCCCGGCCATAGTTCATATTCATGCACGAGCACGAGAAATTTTTGGATATAGATATCATTTATTGAGTTGTTCCCAAAGTGAGGGATCTCCAACAAATTCAACAGGCCTTCCTTGTGCAGACCCAACACCCATCTCTTCGACTCTAGGCGCACGATTCCCCCTTCATACTGGACATGGTCGAGGTATATTTCTGGCCCGAACTCCAGAAAATTTTCCACATCTGTGATGTCCCAATTCTCCATTCTGAATTGTGGCATGTTTGAAAACATGTCCCCTACCATTGGGACGTTTTCTAGGATCAAATTAATTTGTATGCTCACTCGCACCTTTTCAAGTTATTTAGGAACCCTTACCTTCATTTTGTGTAGTGCGACATAGGTCGGAAACCACGAGAATGGGGCCACTTCGACCACACCCTCTTCTTCCTCCACAATCATCTCAGGGAGCTCCATCATTGGTAATTTCAGGCCCTCAGTCATAGTGGAATGCGACTTCAGAGTCTTCTCCCTTGGGGATTTTCTTGTTCTAGATGTCTGCCCCTTCTTAGACTTCGTGGGCGCAGGTGTTTCAGCATTTGGTGCAACTGGGACCTCAGGCGCAGCAGGGTCATGTCTGGTTCATGTAGCTGTCATACTGGGCAGAATCATTAGGGGAATTTTAAAGTCTAAAATGGGCCTCCTAAGGAAATTATAAAATAATAGTGCAAATAATAAAATAAAATTTTATTACATGATCAAATTTTACAAGGAAAAAAAGGAAAAACTACTCTTTCAACTCATATTTTCAAATTATCTCCCTATGGGTTTACTCAAATTTTGAGTGGAAGCACTCATTGGATGTGGAATTTGATTTCCCATATATGGAATACCCATGTTGCATACTTTTTATGGACACTGCTACACGAAAAATGATAAATACATGAAAAATATGATTGTAAACATGTTTTTTCATGTATTTCTCATTTTTCATGTAGTAGAGTTCATTGAAAGTATGTAACATGGGTACTCCTTGGATGAGGAATTAAATTTTTCATCCAACGAGTACTCCTACTCAAAATTTGAGTAAAAAATTAGAGAGATAAGTTGAAAATACGAGTTGAAATAGTAGTTTTATTATTTTATTATTTTTTAATATTTTTACTTTTTTACTCTAAAAATGGTTAATCATCCCCCATGGTTGACATCATCATCTTGAATCCTACTGGTTCTTATAAAGTTTATTTTTGTTGTACATTTTTCTTAGGAGGCCCATTTTAGACCTAAAAATTCCCCCAATGTACGTAACCCAGCCCTCTATGGCACAAATCTTCCTCGAACCTCAGACCCAAACAAGACGTAGACACAAAGTATGCAGCGGAAATTAGAGAGCTCAAGGAAATTAATTCACTCAGAAAGAAAAGGGAACTATTGCGACCCCATAGGGCATATTTATACTTGTGGTGTGTCTTCAACGGTTCCTTCTGCATTAATGTGTCTCCATAAATTAAAAAATGGTCCCAAATATGGCAAAATACCTTCATTAAATGCAACCTAGATGATCCCATAAACAATAATAAAGTTGTATTGTCTATATTTACTGTTCCAAAGGCTATTTTTTGGCACCTCTGTGACCGATTCAACCTCCTCATGTAGCTACCACGTGTGTGTCACACCTTTTTACGCATGTACTCTTGAAATAACAACAACCACCTGCATATCACCCCCCTGCCCCCAACATAGGATTATTGATGAGATAGTTTAAAGAAGAGAAGGTAGTGTCCATATCTTCCATCAATAACTGCAAAATATTCTAGGATTCCTCATCCCAAAAAAAATTCACATCCTTTTTGAGTAATTTATTCATGGGAGAATTTATCAACACATAGCTTTGAATGCTCTTTTGATAGTATCCAGCGAGGCCTACTATTGAGCACACCTGTCTGACATTCTCAGGGGGAGTGATCGAGGGTCCAACTACTACACTCTATCCCTTTGATTCCAAAATTGCCAAATTTCTACAATTCTCCATCTCCTTCCTATACGCGTCCCATGCTGGTGGAGCGCACTCGATTGTAGGCTTTGTTGTATCAAAGATGACTTCTTGAATATTATGAAAATTTTTGTCAATCTTATCAAATCCACTCTCAAAGTGGAATGTAAGTATAAAAACCTCCGTCATCGTTGACCATTCGATAGTACCTCAGTGCAACACTCTCTTTAGATACCAATCAGTAGGTACCTTCCCCAATGTGTGAATAAAGATGTCGACCCATTCAGGTCTTGGTTCTACGCCCCATACCTGATTCCATCTAGCCAAATGTCTGCACAGATCATCCTTTCTAGAGTAGACGTCTTTCATTATGATTTTTGAACACTCAAAGCATAACCTCATCATCCACGCACATTCCTCCCTGTTGCCCATTTTTTCCTTATGAGTTTCCCACCACCTTTCTAGAGTAACATGCAATCTAAGATCTAAAGCATGGAATCTTTGGCCTTCTCACACATTTCTTTCAAGTTCTCCAATAAACATGTTTATATTAGTTAAACCATCATAATGTGGTAATTCACGTACCTCATATGTTATACATCGAAGAGATATGGTCACACGATTACAACACAACACAAACACTTCATGCAACCAGTACTGCTAGTTTTATAATTCCCCATTAGAGTCTGAGAAACAGGAACTGTCCTTATCCCAATTGAGATTTCCATATGTTGTTGGGTTAATCCATTCTTCCTCGTGCAAATTTAGTTCATATATTTGATATCATCATTAGCGTGCACAGGCTCTGTGTATCTTTTTCCTTCTGCAGGGTCTAAGGGAATGATGACTCTAATCCCATTGCTGTCAAACTCCATTCTTATTTTATTCAAGTTTATGACACCATCCATATCAATAGCCCAGTCCAACCCTAGTAGCACAAGATAAGGGTCAGTATCATCTACAATTTGTATAACTTGAGAGTCTGCCATCACCATAACACCCTTGATACTGACTACGACCTGCGACAGCCTTGCTAACAGAATGATCTTTTGTTGCTTTTCCATGAGCAGTTGAATGGTAGACCATTCCATATTGGGTTATCCCATGCGCTACCCAGTTTTCTTAGACATAACATTCGAATATGATCCCAAAGTCTATAATAACCTGGTCCATCTCATAAGCACTGATTTTCATGGTTAAGCGCATCTCTCTACCCATTCTCTTCTTGTTATTATATATTTTTTTGACAACTCGTTGTTCTACCATCAACTTTTCCTTTTCCACGCAATTATCTATCAGAGCTCGAAGGTTCTCGACTTCCTTTTTATTGCGTAGTAACTTAATGCACGCTTGTAGAAATGGTTTCATCTCTTCATCTACTCCTCCTTCTTTCATTGGTATACCTGATGTTGATGTGCTACCTTCTGCAAATTTTTTCCGCGCATTAGAAAAAGTATCCTTTACGCGTTGCAAATAAAATCCCTCTTTTTTCTCAGGTGCCTTACCAATCCATACGTCATTAGTCAGTTGCTTTCGCTTATCTTCATTAGTGTCTACACCGCCCCTAGTGACCAAATTTACGTTGGGATCTTCTTCACGGGTTTCTGCTTGATCCAGGTGGATTAATCAGGTACAGGTACAAGTGGCTTGATTAAAAGGCTCAAAAATCAAAGTGTTCAAAATATTCTCGAACCAATTTTAAGTTGTAGATCTCGTAATTCTGAATCCAACAGCGCAGACGGCACTCAATTCCGAGTCCGTATGAAGAAATTATAAGCGGTCAAAGTTCCAGGTTGACTTGGTGACTGGACAGCCTTAAGGAAGGCACGAATTGGACTTTTTCTGGCCATCGGATTCTGGCAAGCTCAGGCCAGATTCCGGGTGAAATTTTTGCCTGGTTAAATTGCCTCCTACGGTCAAAATCGGATTTTCCAAAAATGCACAATTTGTTTTTAACAAAACAAAAAAATTATTAAAAAAAGGGGGTGGCGGGCCACCACCCCTGCCACCCGACTCCACCGCATGTCATACAAAAAAATATATATATATTTACGGGCCGGCGGGCCATGACCCCCGCCGGACCCCACGGAACCACTTTCCAGCCATTGTATATATATATAACATAATGGTTATGTGTTAACATTCAACCCATATATATAATACATGAAACCGTGTAATGGAGGTGGTTGGGGGAGGGCCGCCCAATGCGGGCCCGGCCCCCTAAAAAAATATTATATTGGTTTTAAAAAAACACATTCATATTTTTAGAGGGGCGGGATTTGATCCCCCGACCTCTCTTCAACAAATGCCCTATTTTACCAACGCACCAACAACCTCTTTGTTGGTAATTCCGCCCAGAAAGTTTATATAAACTTGTCCTTTTACCAGTGCGCCCAAGCCATGGAGGATCAGAGAGCGTGCATGGAGTTCAAAGTTTATTATTTTTTAATTGCTGGTCATGTGGAACCATGAGCCCAAAAAGAGGCAGGCGGAACCCTGATTGAGGCCAATTTTTAGGAGGCCAAAATTTTGACTTTGTCCAAATGGGACAAATTTTATGTCATTTCAGCACTACTCAGCGCCACGAGTCTGATGGCGTGCTCAGTTTCTGCATCTGAGTTTTTGATTTTTTAGCCACTTTTGGAAGTGGGCTATGCCGGTGTTAGATTTGCACATGTGAGCAGTCGTTTTCACCTTTCTCGACGCCACAAGATTGATGGTGCTTTCAGATTCAGCTGCAAAATAGTTCAGCCTTCAACAAATGGCAGCATGAGGTATATGATGTGTATTCCATGTACTTCTTCATTTATTTCTCTTTGAGATGCATTATGTCTTGCAGATGCCGGTTGATACATGAGTTGTGGGATCTTGCTTTGTGTTGTTTTTGATGTACTTTCAGCTATGGATTTGTGTCATGTATGAGTCCCTTTTATGCCAGATTGGCGGGATGCTCCTTTTCATATGTGTATTATTGAGATCCCTTGTTTGCCAAGATTGGCGGGATACTCTTATTTGCTACATGTCAGCTATGGTCATACTGATAGGAGTCTTTCTTTATGTATGAGAGTTCTGCAGTGGAACATCTCTTAAAGAAGTCAAGCCACTCCTGCGTGAGAGAAATTTTTCCTTGTATGTCATAGGGAAACACATCCATGTACATCTCTTCTTACAACACATAATGCAGCAGCCTACACCATCTTGACACCGAGGCCCAGAGATGTAGTCCCTCCTGGACGAACTCCGTCATCAAACGACGTGTTCTTATGATTACAGATCTTGTTCATTTATGTTCCTCGTATTTACAGCTACAATTGTTCATTTAAGTTCTTTAACGTCTTTAATTAAATGCAATTCTATTTATCAGCCGAATTAAAAGGTCTTGGTTAAGGGTATCAAGATTTTACCCTGGATCACTGCTCTAACCATCTTAAGTTTCTGTGTTTGAGTCTGTGTATTTTTCTCCTGCATTTTAGCAATCAAGACAGGAAAATATTTTATCACATGATCAAATTTTCTACAATACCTGCATGATTGTCACGCTAGATTTTGGCAGTCGTGCGCATAGTGACCAAAATCTCCTCAGTTATAGCAAATAACTTGTCCTCTTCCTCGACCAGCTGATCCACCTCCTCGTCCTCTTCCTCTGCCCTGAAATCCACCACGCCTATAGGGGGATGCTAGTGAGGTAGGCTTGGCCTGCATCCTATATATTTTATCTTTATCCAACATCATATCATCAGTGTGACAATGCTGATCATCATGTCCTAATGATGAATACAATCTACAAAAAAATAGATTCTACTCAGGTTAATAATTTCTGACCCTTGGGCAGAAATATGTGTCATGTAATCCAGAAAATTTACAGATTATGCACCATACTGCACTCTTCAATGGACTAGGACCTCCGGCATTCAGATAGTTATTTAATACATGACATTGATCTTTATGGTGCCCATAAGATTTACATTTTATGCACTAGACCTCTGGGCATACTTCCTGGCCCTTGTCTTTGTGCAAGCTTTGATTCTCTAAATGCATGGATTCCAAATAATTCTGAATCTATAAATTTCCAAGCACAATAGGTGTTCTGGTAGCTTCTAGTTTCATTGCAACCACCACATCCTCAGCCGGTGTGGAAATATTTTTCTGACCTAAGGGTTGGCGCAAATGCAGGAGAAACATAGCAATAAACCATTCCTTATGTTGATTATCATCGATGAAAAATCCACCATCTCTGATAGTGTGCTTCAGTCTTTGATCTGCCTCCCACACACACTCATTAACCTCATAATGAGTATCTTTCATTTCTGTAACCAATTGTGCATATGCCTTAGGCTTCTTAAAATTTTCTTTTAGGGCATCTTTTATTTGGTCCAAGGTAGCATTAGGGTTTGCTTGAACATATCTGATATACCAATCTAATGCGCGATCTTGGAAATCAATGGCTAGATATGCTTTCTTAATATCATTATTATTAACCTGCTGATCCTGCCATACGGCCTGAGTCACAAACCAAAAGTGCTCAGTATCTTCATTTCCAATGCCTCTAAAATTAGGTAACTTCATCAACGTGGCCATATCTGTGCCTGGGGGAGGTGGAGGTGGTTGTGGAGATAGACAATGTGGTGGAGTGGGTGATTTTTGATATAAATGTAGAAGCGGAGTGGATGGGGTTGGAAAAGGTATCAACATTTTCTAATCATTCTGGTTTGATCAACCTTCTTCTTCAGAGTCACTAGAGCTGCTAATTTCTGGTTCAACTTCACTATTAGATCTATGCTTTAGAGGGCTATAAATAATTTTTTTCTGGATCTTCGCAGTAAAATTTTCCACTATGCATAGTTTGGCCTATTCACGACATTCAAGCAATATGATCACAGAGAGAGCCCTGTTCACATATTAGCATTTTCAGCAAAAAATTCAAAGAGCACAGGAACTTACCTTTGGGACCCTTGAAAAATATCCTCTCTAATTCAAAATATGCCACAAATTGTTCAATCGAAAATTCTGTCACAAATCCTCCCAAGAGGCGATCGATCCCATGATCTACTACGTGAGTGATCTTATTGTATAGATTTTCTAATTGTTGAATCATTTCAGGAGTCCACTCAGGGACTGCGTCGTCCTTCATAGAGGTATTGAATTCAGTCAATTGCAACAACCACTCCTGCAACTTAGATGCAAAGTAGTAAAATAATATATCGTGAAATTTTATATAGATGTATTTATGTACCCACTTTTCATCAGATAGCTTAGTACTTCAATTCTCTTGGAGTGAAAATTTAAGGATATTTCTATCTAGCCAATCCTGCAATTTGTTCCACGAGGGGTTCCATAACATCAAATATCCCTCAAAATGATCCCAGTCTCGACAACAGAACCATTTTTTGGCTTGAGGGGTCCTGACCCAAGTTCAGATTTTATCACACAACCAACAAACCATCCAACTACTATCCCTTTTGGCAATGGCCTACTTGTGTAGATCAAATTATCAACCAAAGAAGTATGGGGGGGTTCTAGAACTAGGTTTCTGCACCCTGAGGAATAAAATAATGTAGTGGCCCTAAGAAGATTCATTTCATACTTATATTTCTCATAAACATATGTGCACAATATAGAATTATACTTATCAGATTACAGACAGAATTTCATATCGCTTCAGCACATATATATCATAACAGAATCAGATCCATATCTAAACAATGCATAGTAACTTAAGAAAATTCATCAACCATCAATATAAATTCATGCATAAATAACATATTTATTCGTGTAGATACAAGTAATCATAACAAAAGTAAAGTGAACTTAAGCCAAAACAATAAATAGATAATGCAGAGAGATAACACAATGCTTTCCGCCAAAATCGGTCCTTATATTAATTCATTAATACAACGGACTATACCCTTCCAAGCACACATCCAGCGGAGTCCACACACAACCAAGACCAGGTCTCCATGCACACAACCAGTAGGAGCCTTTCTACCCAACCCAGACTAAAACCCTTACAAAATTATTACAGATGCATAAACTTTCATATCATAACATCAATAATATTCTATTTTTAAGTTACTTCCTTAGACTCGATCTATATATTTATATAATTATATCGCACAGATACTATGGTCTCAAACCATGGTTTGATGCCCATAGTTTACCCTTAAACCATTTTACATAAAAATAGGGACTTTGACACACCCCTTGACTCATTTGAGCAACACACATATACAAAAATTATATAAAAATATACCAAAAAGTGTACCCCAGGGGACCCCACTCCAACAACCATCTCATAGATTATCTATATAGAAAGATTATGTCATTAGAGTACATTCCCATAGAGGAGGAAGATGCAGACATATTGACAAAGGCACTTTCAAGGTGAAAATTCGAGTTCCACGGAGGGAGGATCGGGGTAGAAGAAAACCCCTTTCTTGTTGAGAGGGAGTGCTGAAATTTCCAACAAGAAGAGGCTTTTAATTTAATTTTCCCTTAATTAAACTAGAATGAAATTGTAATTCCACATCATATGATAGCTTGTACGAGTTAACTAAGTCAGGAATAATTAGTTATCTAAGTCAATTCAATTTGGGGGAAAAACTAGAGGCAGAAGAGTTCACTCTAAGTTTTAGAGGGTCTAGTTGCAATTTATTTTGAGTTGTAATTATTTAACTTAACCATTTGAGTTAAAATAAATTTAACTAGTTCAAATTGATAGATGAGGTACTGAGAGTTCTAGTGAATTAAATTTGATTTAATTCACATGAAGCGATCAAGTGGATAACTGATAATTCACTGTAATATTTTTTGCATGTCAGCTATAAGGAAGGCCTAGTTAAGCTTGGAATTAAAGGGAAGGAGATAGTGCAGAGAGCTCTCAAGCCTGAGAGAAGCATTGTATTGTTTCATATTATTGAATTAATTCAATACAAATATAACAGGTTTTTTAGTTGAGGCTTTCCCCAAATACATCTTTCTGTTGTGAAATTGAAATTATTTCTCTTTCTTGTTCATATGATTGAGAAATCGTAATTGGTTTTTGAAATTTGTAGAATGGATTCAGGTATTTGTTTTTAGCATATTACAAGATCAGTTGAATCTATGTGTATTTTCTACACATATCCAGTTAATAATACTAGAACAGGGAATAGCTAATATAATAGTAGAGAAACCAGGAGTATTTTCCTATTCATATACCAATTCCTTGCTTCGTCTTCTCCTTTTCGATCGATAGCTAACTGGAAGCGATCTGGGTAGCCCTGGTCAATTTTTATTTCTTCTCAATCACGTTTTCTAGATCCTTCTCGAATGGGTCTTATGGGCATGTGGATTGGACTCCTACTTCCCTTCCTTTCATTCGATAAAGGCTCTAGAGAAATTCTAGTCCGGATTATTGGATTTCCGTTGGAGGGAGAGTTATCTATAATGTGACATGTTCCATTTCACAATTAAGAGAACCTAATCCTAATCCTTTCTTAACAAATGAACAAAATAAAATGTAATTAAATATTTTGAGAATAGTCAGATAACAAGGCTAAGAAGTCATAGGGTATAGGTTGTAGTGGGGTTATGCCAAGTATATATTAAATATCAAGTGCCTCTTGTCTATAGTGCACATTGGGAATTAGGTTATCGCAAGAGAGACAAGTAGTAAGGTCAGAGGTCCACATAGGTAGCAAGTGGTAAAATTGTGAGCCTATAGGGTCATATGTGTTGAATTATATTTAATTCAATTATCAATTTTTCTTGTATGTGACATTTTTTCATGTCTTGCATATGTCTTACAAGTTTCTTTTGGAAAATCTATGAGAGAATGTTGTGGGGCTAGCAACTTCAGTTATATAAACCCTTTATATGGTTTCATATCTATACCTATTTTGAGTGTGGTGTTTTAGGTGGTTTCGAGAGTATATTATTTATACATTAGAGTTTCAGAGAAATGAACTGTTATAGCATTTTAAGTCCACCTTTGTTTGAAAATTATGTTCCAATAGGTTTTCGTGACATTTCTTGGGGTTAACATTGTTTAGCCTTTGTTGTTCACATGCCGTTTATTTTTAAATTTCTTTCATATTGGCCAAAAATATGCACTTCCGATTTGAAATACGCACTTATAACTTTTTTGAAGATTAAATCCTGGTAATTTGGACTACCCAAGTTTCATATTCTCTTCTTCTTTGTTATTCTGGACCTTATCTACCTGTGCACAATCTAATTTCCAAATAGACCAAAAGTAATGATAATAGATTTGTGTTAGTAAACTAAAACAAAATTTGGATCTTGAAAAATGTGGGATTCAGTGCTTCACTTGGATCTAGAAAAAATTAATCTACACTTATTCTGAGTTCTCCTGGAGAGGGAAATATATGTTTAAAAAAATAGATAAGAAATCTCAATACGTCATTCAAACTTATAAGCATTGAAATTAAAATTAAAATTTGGACAATAATCAAATTTACCTATAACCATTTACATTTTCGTTGAAGGGCTTCATGGGTGCCAAAAATATCTACCACCTCCAATTTCTTCAAAAAATTAATGCCTTCTTCAAATATAACTAAAAAGGCACCAAGGTTCGAAAGAATCACCCCATATTAAACTAAAAGTGAGATAATAAATGTTACTTCAATATCATATGAAAACCCTGATATTGTCCTCAGCTGGAGGAAATTTGTGAGGATGACTTTCAAGGTGGTGGACCAAATTTCATCCCTAACCATATTTTTACAAGCATACACTTCAAAAGTTTTAAGAATTAAACAAGCATTCTCTATAATTCTGAGGCAATTCTCCAATTCCATTTTACTGATTCTCAACCTTTTAAGTGTTTCTGCCTTTTGTCACAATGAAATAATGCAACCCTCTACTACTGATTTTCATATGTTAGAGGATAACACCTATAGAATTCTCAACCCACCCAAAATTCCAAGAGTAATATGAAGATTTGGAGCATGGCATATATACAAGGTTACTAGTTTCGTAAGGTTTGAAACACTCAGAGGCATTTTTTGAAGTGCTTTACAACTAGCCATAAATAGACTTTGGAGATTATTGAGTTGTCATATAGCATTAGGAAAATGAGACATTATATGAAATTTTATTCTCAATTGTTTCAAGAGTTCAAGTCATCCAACACTTTCAGGGATGTGACATAGCCTACTTGATCTAAAATTGTTAGATTCCAAATGAATTAGGTTACCAAGACAATCTTGAATCTTGGTTATCTAGGGGCTTTTAGAATATGATATCTCAAAACAATAAGTTCTCCAAATTCTTTTGGAATCTTTTTCAATCCCCTATAGTTAATTCTGAGCTCAATAGTCTTTGGTTCCAAGTTTAGAGGCCTCTCTAGTAAAGGTGTAGTAAAATTGGGAACCCCCCTATTCTCTCTTTTTTTTAAAACTCACTGGTACCTTACCTACTAATATAATTTTGGTTGAATATCCATAAAAAATGGAAACTTTGCAAATTAAAGTTCAGCCATCAATATCACAAGTTTTTTTGTACATATGCTTACAGTCCCTTAGGTATGACAAGCATCCCTTTCTATCCACTTAGTGTTTTTCCAAAAATCGTTCTCTCATTCTTATGGACAAAATAAGGCCTTTAGCATCTATCTAGTTTGTAACAACTAAGTAATTAGAATATGAAGGATGAATTATAGTACTCCCTTTTCCAGATATGGTCAAAATAGAAAAAATATACCCATGGTATTTACACATGCTATCTGCCCACAGTATTCTCCTTCGTTTTTTGAGGGAAAATAATAAAATAAAGCTTCTAGAGAGTCCATAAAGCCTATAGAAGGGAATAGGAGCTAGGCATTGAGATCATCGTGAGTTATTTATCTATTTTTACTTTATTGAGAAATTGGCAAGGCTAGTTCTAGTTTGATCCCAGGGATGAAAACCCCGTGGGAGTAATTTTTCTAATGGATCCATCCAGTGTCTATGATTGAGATTCAATGTTGTTATTTCTCATTTGATGAGCAACCTTGCATGCCATTGGCAAGGGTTTATTATGTGAATTATTATGGCATGTATTATTTGCAGTAATTAATTAAATAAATTGGTTCTAGTCCCAGATCCCATTGTGTTCAATGTTTTGATTACAATTATTTTTAACTATAACACTTAGATGTTCCTGATCTGTTGATTATTTTGGTGTATGGGATATTACAGTGGTATCAAAATTTTACATAATGCTAGTCTGAGAGGTTTTTTTGCAAATTCTAAATTATTTGTGGAATTATTTAAGAATTTATTGCAGGGATATTCAGTGGAGAGTTATTCTCACCATAGCCTACATTTCCATCTTCGGTGGTATTCGGTATCATCCTAGTTGGTTTTTTTTTCATTAATTGAAAGGATAATTTTTTGAATTGGTTCAATGTTTATTATTGCATGGAAAAAAGAAGAATGTGGAGTTCTATGGTCGTTGAAATGATTTTTTTCCATGGTTGGATTGGCATAAAAAGTATTCTGCCATTTTATTATCATTTCATGGTTATTTGGCTTACACATTTGAGTGGAGTATGAAATGCCTCTCCTAATTTTATGATTGGATGTTAAAAAAGTTGGGGGGATTTTTCTCTATTTTATCTCAATAATTTTATAGATTTACTATGTTATTTATTTCTATTTCATAAAAAAGGGGATTTGATATTTTATATATTAAAAGAAAAAAAGGGAGAAGAAAAAAGAAGAGGATAGGTACATTTGTTAGTTTCATTGGGGACTGTTATTAAGCTTGTCAAAAAAAAAGTGTTGGGGAAATATCATAGGTGATTATGTGTTACTATGTGATGGTAAAGGTATGTAATGTGTTTCAAGTCATTGGGGATTATTGTGGTTGTGGTTACAATAGGTTTTATTCATTGGCATCTCTGGGCCAAATTTGTTTGAAGATAAACTTAATATTTTCAAAGACATGATTGACAAAATATCCCTATGAAGAATTAGTGTGCATTAGTATGGGAGAAGTTGGACCATCTTAAGGAGACCCTGGAAAACACCCAGAAACTTCTTGATGAACTAGTTTGAATATATGGTCCTTTATGCACCAATACCTTCTTATACCAAAATAAGGGTCAAAGCAACAAAACATTCTAAAAAAAAGTACTTTCCATTCTATAGCAAAAGCATTGATGGGAAATGAAGGAAGGATAGGGAAGAGGGGTTAAGCTCTTCACACTTGGATCGGAATTACAAAAAACAAATTTATACATAGAACTTCATAATTTGGAGGAATTAGACACATGTATTTCCAAGGTGGGGTACCCATAATGGTAGAAACTCAGTTTGGCTCTCAATATATCCATGCCTGTATTGATACGACCCAAAATATGGGAGCATTCTTATGAAGAGGTCAGACTCACAATTTCTTATTTTCTCAGCAGGACCATAGCTTTAACATCACCACTCCTACCTTACAATAATTATATCATTTTTTGGGCCTAAAAATAGTCCCTATTCTCACTCCATTATTCACCAATACCTTCACATTACTTCTATATTACCTTCATGTCACCTTCATTCCACCTCCACATTATTACATTTACCTCATCATTGGGTTATAACTATGCTTTTCCAAAGTTTATTAATTCTTAACATTTTTAAGTGGATTTGTGGTTAAACTTTAGAAAATAATATTCTTATACTTATACCTAACAATTAGAATGAGTTTTTTGACATGTGTAGGTACAAAAGAAGCTTCCTAGGCACCCTTATGTGGCACTCTATGTTCAAATTCGAATTTGAGGAGATCATGGACCTCATGGAGGAGATCATGGACCTCATCGAGGAGATCATGGAGGATAGGGTTATGTGTCACCATTGGTTGAGAAATATGTGGGTCAAAGGAGGGAATAGTGGATTTGCATTTATGAGTTTGTTATCATAGATTTTTTATAAATAGGAGTGTTATCTCCTTCATTTGTAATCTTAAGTCTTAATCTTGATTTGTAATATTATTATCTTATAGGTTATTAGTGAGAAGTTAGATGGGAGAATAAATGTAATGGTTGCAATTGCAATTTGCAATTGATGATAAATAAGATGGAGCTTCTTTGATCCTCTACATTTGACTTTTCTTTTTGTGTGCTTGTGAATCCTTGGAAGGATCCCCATTGCCTAGAAAGTACACTTTTATTTTAGTAGGCTTTTATTTTATGTTTGTTTGTGAATTTCATTAGATTAAATTATTAGGTTCATATGTTTGGAATATTAATGAATGACCTTTCGTAAGAAAGTAATAATGTTTCCTTCAATGAATCTGATTTGTTATTTAATGTTTGATTTCATTAGTTTAAGTTTATGATTTATATGCTTGAGATATAAATGAATAGTCTCTTGTAAGAGAGATTTAACATTTCATGCAATCAATCAGAATTATATTTAATTGCTTTAATTTCATTAGTTTAAATAGTTTGTCGATTAAGATGATTAGAAATATTAATGAACAGTCTCCTATAAGTGAGCCTTAATATTTCTTACACTTATCACAATGTCTTTAGATTTCATTTTGATTAAATAGCTAAATAGGTGTTGGAGATCCTAATGAACAACCTCCTGTAAGGGAGCTTTGGCATTTCTTCACCTAGCTTAGTTTATTTTGTCTCTAAGGCCATATATATTGGATGATCCTCGAAGTTTACTTACCTGGATTGATAGTAAATGAAACTCTAATTTTCATCCGCATTTTAGACCAAACATTTTGGCATCGTTGCCTGGGAGGATGATTTAGAGATAGACTTAGGAAGTCATTTTTATTGCAATTTCTTTTTATGGACTAAATTTTGAAACCTGGTGACAGCAGGATATTCATAAAGGAGTTCAATTTGAGCTTTCTGATTTTTCTTTTCATACTTAATTAGTTTTAAATTCACTTTTTAAACCCCCCATTTCTTACTAACTCATCTACGGATGAGGAATTTGAAGATGATAAACAAGTACTTCTTGGAGAGCAAGGATAATATCAAAGAATAGTTTCAAAAGAAACTTGCACCAAATCCAAGGATTAAACAGGTTACTCACATCCTTGCAAACAATCAGGTAAAAATTTTAAATCTTGATGTGAGCATTTTCAAATTCTTAGTCCGTAGATGGCTTCACTGGAAGCATTCTTTTACTTAAAAATAAAACATCTTTCAAGTTAATGTAGAATATATTAAAAAATAAAAAAATAAAAAAATAAAACGAGATCTCGTAGAATTTTCTTTTAGTCTTTCTTTAAAAAAAAAAAAAAAAAATCATCATGAATAACTTAAAAGAGTTGGTTCATCATCGCATTTCTATATCTTGTTTCTGTATCATGGTTAAGCCAGGAGCCTAATTATCAGAAATCTTTGTCTTCTGAGAGTCTAAACACCCCCACGACATTGCAGAAAGAGTATAGAAAATGTGAGGTTTTGTCGCAGATCTTAATTCTGTTTATTATCCATCCACACTGACCTGTAGAAATAAATTAATTCAAGAAATTAGTATGCTCTCTTCCTGCGCTATGAGCGATCAGGAAGATCAGAAAATCTATTGATTTATTAAAAAATAATAGAAAAATCTTGCCGGAAATTTAATTTCATATCTACTACTGATCGTTTGAGTCATAATAAAAAAAAAACTTCTCTTGTAGAAATATGTTCTTCGTTCTCAGTGGTTGTCACCAGATCTCTCACTGCACTCCAAGAATATTCCTCATCTTCATCACTAGTCATGAGTAGGAATCGACTCGCATCTATAACGCCTTGATCTATATGGACAGTTACACAAAATGACATCCCTTGCAAGACCAATCATTGTTGTCCAAGAGACCAAGTCTGATTTAGGCATTTTCTGAAAGATTTTATGTGCCTCCTCAGCAAACCCATTCTGTGAAAATCCTGAAATAATTTCATTCCAAGAGACCATGTCTCATTTGGGCATATTTTGGAAGAGACCAAGAGCCTCATCAATATTCCCAATAAGTATATACCCTGAAATCATAATATTCCACAAAATCGTGTCCGGGTGAGGCATTTTCTGAAAATGATGATGAGCCTCGTTTATATAACCATTATTTGCATACCCTGCAATCATATAATTCCGTGAAACCGCATCTCGTTGAGACATTTTGTCAAAAAAAATTGCATGCTTTCTCTATACACCCACATTTTTCATACATATGTAGAAGGTCGCTTTAAAAAAAAATATCAGATTGAAACCCATGGATTATTACCTCTTTATATATCTGGATACCCTCTTGCAGAGATGCCAATTTGGCATAAACTAGAAGAATACTAGCAAACGCAAAATCATTGGGTTGAATGTGACATTTTTTTCATTTGGAGAAAGAGTTCCAGTGCCTCATAGGCACAGCCGTGCCTGGAATAAGCTGTGATCATCACAGTCCAAGAACAAGCATCTCATTCAAGCATTTCGTCAAACACTCTGCGAGCATCCACTAGACTGTCACACTTAACATACACATTGATAAGTGTGTTCCACAAAACCTTATCCAATACAACTTTGTTTTTGTCCATGTGGGTGTGGAGAAATTTGGCCTCTGAGAATAACTTCTGCTTAATGCAGGCCTGTAAGAAGCAGGCATACAAGGAAGAACATTGAAGCGGGTTCTTTATAGTACACAAAAGCTGTAGCACCTTCTTCAACTACCCTTGCTGACAAAGGTATCTCAAATCTTCAATGGAGATAGGATTACCATTGTCATCACCTTTTCTGTTTAAAATACCCAACGTATACTTTCTACCTTCAAACTGAAACACCAACCTATCACGAAACAAAATGTGGTTTTTCAAAACATGGTAAAATTATTGTACTTAAATCTAATTATAGTTCCAAACAAATAATGTAATCTAGTTTTTTGATTTCTAGTTCCTGAATCCTATATAGAAGTCAAATCTAGATTTCATACAACATTTTGGAAAAACGAACCATATGATCTGGTTGCAATCTTGATGCAACTGAAAAACTTCCATCATTAGTAGAACTGGAAAAAATGAAAGCAAGGCCTTCATAAGAAATACCTCCAGGTCCCATGAATATGGATCTTCCCCACCCAAAGTTGCATCATGAAAATTATTCACATTAACCTCCTTTAGCCAATATTAATTGTTTCACCGAGAAAGCCACCACAGTTTGATCTGGCATCTGTTCAAAGAATGACAGATGAACCCATCTGTTCAAAGAATGAGTGATATCATGCGGCATAAATATTGGCCTGCCATAATGAGTTACCACATATGTTGAAGCAGTTGAAGCGAGTAAGTGGCAGAGATTATTGTCTTTAGCGGATAGCGGAAAGATTTGATGGTATTTTCATTAATATAAATTTATCATATTAAATTGTTACTATGCTAGTACATGACTAATGACCACGAAAATATTTCGTCTCTTTAAATTATAACGGAATGACACTTTTATGGCATAATTTCTCCGGACATGTTGGGTGTGCGTATAGGAATGTAATTCTCTGGGAATTCAATATGTTAAATACTATGGCGTTGTATGGACGGGCTGCTCGGCGAGGAGCCCTACGACGATCTCGATGCATGCTACAAACTCCATGATGAATGAGCATATTCTCTTCTCTAAAGCGAATGCTGGGAACAATAACGAATCATGGCAACAATAATATGAGAGTCTTGAGTAAATATTCTCACTCCATGAAAAATGTAGCAATGCTTTCATCTATCAACAACAAATTTAAATTAATGCCATCCAAACGTAGTCAAAATTTCAACGCACCAAACACAGTCAACATTTTATTTCACCAAACACCATAGATCATGACCATAATGAACACCTCTACAGTGCTCAACGTACAAGATAAATACCTGAAAAAAACATTTCTCTGAGCACGCTTCATTCCAATATTAAACTATAGGACTCCCATCAATGTGGAATAGAGATGGTTCAATGAATAAAAATGTCAGGATTATTCGACACTGGAGCTTGGTAAGGTGGCAGTGTATGCATACAAACCAACAATATTCAATAGCATGAACCATATAACTCATGATTCGTATATACGAGAGATTCAACGCACAAGTGTTTTAAATATTTGTGTTATCACTACAATTGATGTCTTGGAGTGTATATTGTTAATATTAATTTAATTTAGGTTGAACATATTAGATTTTTCTTTTTATTTTCAGTAGGTAAATTTCATTTATATGTGATAGAGTGAAATTTAGAAATAAATGATTAATTCAAACAAAAAATAAATAAATAAATCAAAACAATTAATTTTTCTTCTTAAAAAAAATAAATAAATAAAATAATAAATAAATAAATAACCAAAAAAAAATACAAAAAATAAAAAATAAAAAAATAAAAAGCCACTTCATCAAATAATGTATTATCATGGAATTGCAAATTTTGTTTTACTTCTCACTTTCAAGATACCATGAGAAAGTTGGAAATTTGAAGGAAATTATGCACCTCTATTTTTATAAAAAATGGACAGTTATCAACATTAGGAATTGGGCTGAAATTACACTTTTAATTATCCATAATCTATTTCATTTGGCATTAATTTTTACACAAGAATCATCAAGGAATTGGCCATTCCTTGCTGACCACACTAATGTTCTTTTTATGCCAAGTTTTTTTTGCAGATTTCGGATAATCAACTGATTATTAAGGAAACTAATTGTGCGCACAATTGGTCTTCAAAAGACTAATTTCATGAGAAATTCTAAAGAACAAGTCCATGAACATAGACAAAATTTCCAGAAAATTACAAGTTTTTGCAACTTCCTGTAATAGTTTAATGGTTTGACATGTTGCATGACAGATTAGCAAAATTTGAAGACCTGTGTTTGTTCCTAAATGTACAAGGATGGTGAAATACCTATCCACACTTGAATTCAACATCTATAGCTGGCTAGTCAACGCTGGTCAAACTCAGCTATTTTAGCATGCAGTCCAGAATTAAGGAGCAGATTTCCTATATTTGAGAGTTTGCATGCCATAATTCATTTTTTTCTTTTCCAGCAAGATTCATTATACATTTTCTGTTACCACATACACTTCATTACATTTTCTTCAATCCTAACCCACCAATAAAACCAACAAAGCTCATCTACAAGATTTTTGGTCCACTTTACATATTCATTGTCAGTTTCCTTTTTCCTACACTTGCAAATAAAACCTTTCTTCCATAC